>VZTX01008515.1:18085-42443 GCA_013400915.1 Pardalotus punctatus | reverse complement strand
TGCGATTTAACCTGCAGTCGCGATGTCGTGATTGTCACTACGTGTGCCGGGACGGCAACGCGCTCATCGACCTACAGGCAGGGAGGAATTTGTTGTCGCAGGGCCGAAGGGGAGCAGCGGGCAGGGCGCCCCGAATCAGAGGCACCGCTGTCCCTCCCGTCAGCAGCGCGGGGCGAGACGCGCCCCCGACATCGGCGGCAAATTCTGGCGCTGACGTCATCTTATCGCCGATATATTTTTTTAATTAGGTGGCAGCTAAATGAAGAGTGATGTAGAACATTGTGAATGTCATTATCCATTGTGCTTCGGAGAGACGCCTATAGATCTTTTTTCTTAGCCCTCTCCCCTCTGAAAACTATCAAAAACCTGGGGAATTCAAATAATCTTCCGATCCCTGTGCGTGGATGGAGCTTGTCAGACCCTGTGCGAGGGCTACTGACAAACACAAAGGAGCAACAATAACTGCACACCACTTACGGCACTGCTAGACTTATTCATTCATTGTAACATAATAATTTTAGATGGTCATTGAAGAGAAGCATATGTTTCGGGCAGACATCAAAAGAACAACCAGACATTTAGATAAGACAACCAAAACTCAGTTTTAAAGTTTCAGATCTAATCCTGGGTAAAGACCGAACAAAGAGTCAGAGAGCAGAAATTACGTTATTTAAACTGACACCACCTAAATCGGATCCTTTCTTCTGCGATCTCACATAAACACAGTGCGTTCATCACATCCAGCCGGCTTCATTACTATTTATATTACCGTACGCTGGCTGTGTGCAGTCAATTCATAATTGTCCAGTTTTTCTAATTAATCACAAAAGATTTTTATTTTGCCTACAGCTAGTTCTGGGGTGACTCACAATGGCAAGCCAAAGCTCATACATCAAACACAGAGCTCCTTTACTCCAGCCTTCTGCTGGAGGAGGCTGCTGGGCTCCCCTCGCCTCGGCGCTGCTCAGGAGGCATGCGCGGCCCCGGGCGAGAGAGGAGCCCTGCGCTCTGTCCTCTGCCGTGTGACTTGTTATTTTTATCTGATGCTTGCATCCTCAGCCCAAACTCGACCCAGAGATTTTTTTGGCAAGATTTCTCAATTCAGCGGCGTTTGATTTCCCTCTCTCTCTCGTATGTGCATGCGCAAGCTCCCCTCTCCTGCTCCAGCAATCTGTTCGGGATCTGTGCAGCTTCAAAGGAAGCAAGCTGCATCAAACATTGCCCAAACTACTGCCTGATCAATATTTTCCTAATGAGCTCAACGTAACCAGTGTAACCCAGCAGAGGCTGAGACAGCTGCTGGATCTCTCCAACTCCGATAGCGACAAGGCTGGTTTGTGACATTTGCAGCAGGCCAGGCTGCTCATGGCTCCTCTGCCCACACCGTGAAGAGGAGATACTCACAGAAGTAAAATTTTTTTGGCTACAAGACAGCTACTTTCGAAAGTCACAGCGTGCCAACCTGAGTCAGAGGACAATGATTTGACCTCTATTTCTTGTGCTGCCAGAGGTGTAAGCACACAGAAGCCATTCCCTGAACAAAGAAATGGGTCAGTTTGGCTGACAGAAGCGTGACAATATGTTCTTTCTCCACACATGTTAAAAAAACCAAACAAAAAAGCCCAAACAAACACACTCCCATGCACACAATCCTTACCAAAAAAAAAAAAAAAAAACAAAACCCCAAACAATTTTTTCTTTTTTTATCATTGGTGACTTTGTAATACTGAAAGTCAGCCCAGTTAGGATCTGTTGAATTCACATGGAGAGCAGAAAGCAATAGACACATGCTGCCTCTAAAGTGCACTGTAACTTAAGGCTGCAAATGTTGTTAATTATGGGGAAGCTTTCTGGTAAGATGCATCTATCAATGCATCTTCCTTGATCACATTCTGCCCACTGCTGGGTTTGCAAGGAGTCAGCACAATGGTGGGAGAGGGGTGTTTTATTAATAAACCCTGCACAGAACCCTGCACTCACCCTGCACATTTTGGAGTGAAAATGGTAGTGAAGCCAAAGCTGGTTCCTGTACAAGGAAGCACGGACAAGCAAATAGCTACTGAGAGTGAAATAGATAGGGGTTTTAACAGCATGGAAGAAGAAAAAAAAGTGGTTTTGCATCTGATGGCATAGAGGAAAGGTATCTCTGCTTTATTGCAGGAGATTTCAAGTGGATTTGTTTGGGGAAAAAAATATTATGTTCAGAAAGGCTGAAAAATATGAATTAGCAAAAAATAATGTTTTCATAAATTTCTGTCTTGTTGATTATTTAGCTGGCAGCGGAACCCTTTCTCTGCAGACTAAGGAGTTCAAAAAAAAGGGGAGTGGGGTGAAGGCTGCTTTTCTCAGGTCGCCTGAGGGATAAATTGCAATGTACAATTTCTGAATGTACAGCTGTACCTCCCAGTGTGTTCCAGTTGAAGACGTGCTGGTATCCTTGCTCGGGAAGTTAGAGCATCCCCAGTAATGTGCTACCACTTTTTAAGTCATCTGGGGAAAGGATCCTCCACAGAAATTCCTGCAGGACCAGAGTAAAGTTTATACCTCTGCAGATAAGATAATCTGTCAAAGAGTAGATTCAAAGGAGAGTCCATGAGAAATATTTTGAAGAATCAAGCCATACTTTCATTCCAGTGCCCAGCCCTAGTTTTCCATCTCAGTATTCACTGCTTCACGTGAGCGTACACAGGCCCTGCACATGACAGGAGCACACACATCAGCCCATCATAGTGACTCTCAAATACTCTGCTCTGTTGCCAGGGATGGCCTTTCAGGAGCCACCACCAGCCCTGACAGTACACTCTGCCTTCCTTTTTCCTGCCTTCCATTGCATAAATTAACAGTAGCAAAGTCCCCTGTCCTTGCTGTCAGCCCCTCACTGGGACACACCTTTGCTGAGGCATGTCGGCCACAATCGCAGGTGACACTAGCAACCCTGTCCGAGGCTGCTGAAGCCTTGGTCATAGCAAGGCTGTAGATCCTGTGCTCCCTTCTTGCTCTTTTCAGTCGCAGGAAGCCAGATTCAAAGCTCATTGAGCCCAGGGGAGTATTTTTCAACTGGCTTTGTCAAGCAGGTGAGGCTCCTCTGGTCTATTGCCACCTTGCTGTAAAGACCATAATTTTGCTGGGACAAACTGCTTATTACCCACTTGGAAGCTTAATAATAACCAAGGGCTGTGATTCCTCCTAAGGAACTGAGGACCTGAATTAAGTGTTATTAATACCAACAATATTGTGCTAACACCGGAAAAATGGCAGAATTAATAATAATGTTATCTTAATGACAGTGTAAATATAAGGTAAGTAGTGTACCTGGCTTCTGAGGAGTGTGAAGCCAAATGATGATTTCCTCTCAGGGCAGTGATAAACAACTCAGTCATACTGAGTTTACAGTTTTAGTAATAATTGGCTTGGAGGGGAAAAAATTATATAAAGCACAGTCACAGGTTAACTACATTATAATTACATGGTATAATTTCAGCCCCTGCTCCCAGAGTGGAAGGCACAGTTGTTATCTGATCAGCCTCCCTGTGTAATTCCCTACTAGGTTTGGGGCTAAGCATTGCTGTGCTGGTTTTTAAAATGACTAAGCGGATATGCAGAGACCGCAATGCGCCCCAGGTCACAGCGAGCTTGGCTCAGGAGTGCAACCTCCAGCCATGGCCATGTGGGGCTGGAGCAAGGCGTGGTGGCAGCAGCTGCATGGCCATCAGTGTGTGCAGTTCCTCATGCCACCTGGGCAGGGATTTGGGGCTGAGCCTGGTACTGGTGTTCGGGTTCACTCTGAGAGCACCCAGGATCTGTGGGTATGGTGGCCTTGAGCAGCAGCAATAACAGCTCCTGTCATTGGGCTGGAGCTGGGACAGGGTGTCTCCCAACAGCTTAGCAAATCCTGATGCCTGGTCACCTTCCCAAAACACTCTGCCAGGTTTCTCCCAAAACCAAATAATACCTGGCCACAGCACATGATTGGAAAAGGAACCTCCAAAAAGACTTGCTTATGAATAGCTGCAACAGCCAAAACTGGAAGCTGAGAGCAGCATCAGGTACCAGTCATGACTTGAGTGGGGTCTTCTGGGGAAAGGGTAGTCACCCATTATCTGTTGTTGTTGTTGTTGCTTCTTGAATTTTCACACCCTTTTCTGTTTTCACTGGAAGGCAGATTGTGAAGCCAAGCTCCAGAGATGAGGGGAAGAATGGGTGCTATTTGCATTTTCCATCTCCCCAGCCCCTCCCTGACAGAAATCTGTTCAGCTTCCACAAGGATAGGCCTAAAGCAGGGGAAGAGGTTGGCTCTTGCCTTTTTTCAAGTGTGTCACACTTTAGTTAGGACAAATAGGATAAGTCAGGTCTTTTTTAATGTGTGATTGGGTGCAGGGACAACCAGAAGCATCAGGTGGCTTTTCTTGGTGTCCTCTATACAAAGCCTTAGCTAATTTATGCAGGCTCTCATGGCCTGCTGCAGGTGACAGTGGATGCTGAGCCCAGGACACTGGAATTAAGCTTATGCTTCACTTTCATGAGATTGTCCCATTCATTAACTCAAGGCACTGAGCAAGAAAGCTGAACATTTTCTCCATGCACAACTAATGCTTCTTCTAGGGGAAGACAGAAATATCACAAATCTATGTGGTACTGCTTCTCTCCCTTCCAAACTGAGACCTCTGAGCAAGCAAAGTCCCCCTGTCCCTCACCACTGGTGCCTCACGCAGGCTGCAAGGCAGATTGGAATAACTTTCAGCTTTGTTTTCCCAGAGGCTGAAAGGCACAAGCCTCTCCCTAACGAGTGAAAATGTGGGTCCCATGTTGCTCACTGTGCAATACAAGAAACATGAGAAAGGTTGAGGGGGAAAGGGGAGTCCAAAAAGGCAGAGCTTTCTGTTTGCCCCGTGGTGCAGAGTTATCGTTATTAAAGTGAAAGCAACATCTCTATCCGTAAATGTACTTCACTGCAGATGGAAAGCTTACTTTGGAACCAGCGTAATTGCTTCCCATGGCATCATAGAAGTTGCAACGTTCAGCTGTTCTGTCCCAGCCTCCATGAATTGGCTCAGCACCCTTCTCTGGGGTGCCCTGGCTCCATTCTTGCTTGGCCAAGGCATGTCCAGACATGGAGGAGCTATTCTGGCAGTATGAAAAGGTCCTGCTTGCTGGATGCTTGGAGATGGCTGTTTTGGGTTTGCCTGGCAAGATTAGGAGAAGGGATCCCACACTGGAGCAGGGAAAGAGTCTGAGAAGTTCTGCCCCTGAGGAGGAAGGAGTGGCAGAGACCACAGTGTGATGAACTGACTGCAACACCCATTTCCTATCCTCCTGTGCTGCTGTGGGGAGGAGGTAGAGAAAATTTGGAGTGAAGTTAAGCCTAGAAAGAAGGGAGGGGTGGGGTGTAGGTGTTTTAAGATTTGTTTATATTTTCTCATTATGCTATTCTGATATGATTGGTAAAAAATTAAATTAATTTTCCCCAAGTCAAGTCTGTTTTGTCTGTGACGGTAATTGGTGAGTGTTCTTTCCCTGCCCTTATCTCAACTCAGAGACCTTTCATTGTATTTTCTCTCCCCTGAATAGCTGAGGAGGGGAGTGATAGAGCAGCTTGATGGGCACCTGACAACCAGCCAGGGTCAACCCACCACACATACAATAAAGGGAAAATTTCTCCAAGAAAGTCATAAAAACAACTCTCCACATCCAGGCTAGGTCTGGTGAGGTAACGCACTGGGAGTGAGAGCAGGGACAGGAGCGAAACACAAGCAGCAACAGAAGCGAGCACCACAGGTGAGCAGAGCTGTCCCCCAGCCAGGGGGAAAGAAAGCCCAGAGCTTGCAGAAGGACCTTTGTGTCGTTTGGGAATTTCTACCACAGAGTCACATGAAGTCCACTTCCTTATATTCTTGCCTAAAGCATTCTTGAGTTGTGCTCTTTAGCTGTGAGCAACTCAATATATACAAGCTGATAATAAGTGCACTTGGTCTCTAATGTCTGTGTCTGTAATTTTTTTTAGCTCCTTCTTGTACATGGGTAGGTCTCCAGGCATTTCCTCACTTCCTCTTTTCTTTAAATCATTTTTCTCCCATTCTTCATTTCTGCTACAGAGAATCTCCATGAAAGGGATATTTTGCCTTGTTTATCATTACCCTTGTTAGCCTGTTTAGTAAAAGGGCTTCAAAGAATAGCATAAAGACAGCGCTATTTTGAAAAAGGCATGGCTGGGTGACAACAAGGAAGCCTACAAAAAATGTTGGTATTTACCCTCTTGCAAAAGGCAGCAGTGGAGCCGCACTGTGCCATAACACTGCGAGAACTGAGGGTTTCCTCATATTTCTGTGAAAACCTTTCACAGGAACCTAGGTAGTACAAGCAGCAGGGGAGGTCGCTGGAAGTGACTTTCTGTCACTGGTGTATTAATGGAGTAGTAAGACAAATGTAACATCTTGACATGCCAAATGATTTTGCCTGCTGGTGCTAAGCTGGCTGCTCTTGGACAGGGCTCAACTTGAGCAGGGATTCCTGCTGTGCTGTGTTTCTGCCCCTGTGCCCTCGCCCCCTCCCTAGATAGTTGTCCGGCTCCTCTAACTGATTCTTTTAAATCCAGCATTTTAGGAAGACCCTTGTTCAGACCTGGAGCATATTTGTATTGCCAAACATAAATAGTTTCATGTAGGTGGGCTGACTCAGGAAAAAGCCAGGAAGGACTTCAGATGGACTCCAGAATATTAGTATGGAGCTATGGGGCAGGAATGCCTCTTTCCTCAGGATGCTGGAGAACAGACCAAGACTGATGTGCTGCCCATAGAGAGCTGGTTTCTGCCCCAGATACACCCCACGAGCAGTGGGGCATAATTCTGGTTGACACCACTTGCAGTGCACACAGGAGGCTCCTTGCTGCATTCGGTGTCCTTCCTTGGAGAGTAAGCCCTCTCCTGTGGATTTCTGTTGTTTTTTTTTTTTTTTTATCAGGCTAAAGAGGATATATTTTATCATAATGGTTTCAAATCCAATGTGTACAGGCCAACACAAATAGGGTATTACAAGTTGAAGAACTGTACCTCAGGCACCATTTTATTAGAACTAGTGTTTACATCAAACAATACATCCTAAGTACTTCATATTAAGCTTGGACAAATCATTTGCCTGAGGATTAGGGTGTTGTGCCACTGAAATGTAATCCTTCTGTTGATTTTTTTTTTCAAGCTGCCAAACCAAACATCGTAAAATCAGTAACTGTTAAAAAATCAGAAGGGTGAAAACCTTAGCCTCAATTTGACATGTTAAATGAAACAAAAGAAAAATTATCAAGGTGGGTTTGCAAACAAATACCTGAACAGCAGGTCAGATTTTCACCAGCACAGATCAGCAAAATTCTGCAGGGTTACAAAAAGATGTAATGGTGGGTTTCATTGTTCCCCCATGGGGGCGGAGGAGAGAAGAGAGGGCAGTTCTGGCTGCCTCACATAAGGTGTAGACGACACTTGCATGTGTAACTGAGTGGAAAATTTGGGGGCTGGAGCCAAGAACAGTGGCCAGGGCAGGCTGTGTCCCACAAGGCAATGCCCTGTGCCCATGTGCAGCCCAGGCAGCTTCCCCTGCCCCAGGAGTAGGGCATGAGGGAGAGCCTCACTCTTCTGGCCTCTGCTCCCAAAAATGGAGGAGAGGGTGTTGAGACATGACACACAGATGTGTAACGCCAGCTGTGAGGGGTGGTGGGTGGCAGGCCCCCAGCCAAAATTTGTAGTTATGTGAATTGGAACCAGGCCAATCCCCGCTGGCTACACAAAAGCAACCTGTGCTCCACAAAAACATCTCATGCCTTTCCACTACCAGGAAAGCACATTTCTCCCCATATCTTACACAACTATGGCATTTGCTTTTACATGCATGCTCTGCTTGGGCCCCTTCAAATAAAAAACACCCCCAGAGGATGAATACTCAGGCACACAGGACACCCCTGACGGGGCTGCCATCTTGTACTGAAAGGACAAGGCTGACATCAAGGTGAATACAAAACACCTCCTGTCTCCTCACAGGGATTTAAGCTCAAGTCAGGGACAACAGGAGTATTGCAGAGATGCCATCCCTGAACCGAAAGCCACGGTAATGCCCTGAAGACTGTTTTCGATAGAAGCCCCATAGCAGTATCTGAGGAGGATACATTTCCGTCCTAGGTAAGAAAATACCTAGATATAAGTGTTTGGTTGTATTGAGAGCAAGGAGTGGGACTCTGGCTCCAAACAAGGAAAAGAGAAAACTTTCCTGGACTTCTGCAGGACTGGCATTTCACCTGTGATTTCTCTCACCTCCAGCAATGTGGTGGTTCTCACGTGATCATATGCACCTTGGGCACCTCCTCCCTGCTATTTCTCCCTTCCCTCCTTCCAGAGCCAAGTCTCGCTTCCCCTATGAATGCCCTCTATCCTCCCCCATGCTTTTTCCCTGGCTGGGTGACCCCAGACATTGTGGCCAAGCTTCTGGCTGGCTGAAGCTTCAGGAATCAAGAAGGAGCAAAGGGGGTACCAATGCTCTGTACCCACCTCTTCTACTCCTTTGCCAAAAAGGATCAGGCTACTTAATTCCCCAGTTTCTCCAGAGAATCCAGAAGGTGGAATGGGTGCAGTGTCAGAAATCAGTACCTTGTTTTGGGTACAAGCTTGTCGATAATGACTTTTGTTAGTAATTCCAGAGGAATCTGTATTTGAGAAATCTAGCACCCAATACCTTTGAGGAGTCTGAGATTAAAAAGAAATTAACTGAGCTGTGCAATTACTCGTGAATGTCAGTACCAGCATGTGGTGCACTGGTCACTGGCCCTCACCTCTAAGAACTTCTACAACTAAGGAAGGCAAAGTCCTGCTCAGAGGGAACTGAGCCTGGTGTAGTTTTGCTTCACTACTAAAGGCATCTACACTGTAGGGCAGTCAGAAACAGTGAAGTGGATAGCAATCCACAGAATATGCCTTGGGAGACACTGATACTTGGCATTTAAGCATATCTAGGTTTCTGCAAGACTTTACAGCCAGAATTCTTCAACAAAGTGTATTTGTATGCTTCGGTTTTATATGTGTGTGTCTGTGCCTATTAATTTATCCACATCTGTAAAATACTGCATCTTTGGGAATGACACACAATAGATCTACATCTTAAGAGAAATGTAGACACAGATATAAGATACAGATACAGATATAACCTCTGTGAAGAGGTTACCCAGCACTGTGACAAGTGATGGTATGCCAGCACATGCAGAATCCATGGGTCTGACCCCACAGTCAAACAGATAACTCCCAAGTTTAAAGCTAAGGACATTATTAAGTGTTTCTGAATAAAAAAATTAGGCCATCACTGAAACAATCACTTCCATCCTCTGGGAAAGAAGAGTCACTGAAGATGATGTAAAAAGCCCCCACAAAGGCTTGTACTCTTGCATCATTGGGAAGAAAAACAGGTATTACATCTAAGAAACTAACTAGTAATTTGCTAATATGCTTCCATACTTGTGCACACACACACACAACTTATTGCTTGCAAGTCTTTGAAAGTCTTGTGAAGATCATGCTTGCAGGGTCTCCATCAATGTGTCTGGTTTGAGAGGTATCCACAAGATGTGCCACAGAGGATGCCCAGTCCCTGCCCATAAACAAAAATTCATTGGTGAGTATCAGGGCATAAAAGAACTGCAGCAGTGGGAAGTATTATGTTTTTCTTGCAAACAGCACCGTTAATACTTTTGAAAACAAGTATTTGGCTCAAAATTACACTCTGAGACTTCAAACATTCTTCTGCCAAGTCGGAGCTGCTGTGCATTTTGTTAAACCAAGCCACGTACTGAGCGGTGTCTTGGTATTTCCTCTCCTTATGGGCTCATTCTAGAAAGCCATGGCTCCCAAATCGGCAGAGGAGAAGGGGAGTGTTGACTCGCTGAAGTTGTCATACTAATTTAATCTCCCAGTAGGTCCCGTCCTGTCTGCAGTCTCTGTGTAGCACCTCTGAACAAGGCACTGCTTTAAAAGCTCTGCTTTGCCAAGGCACCAGGTAGCACTGGTGAATGCTGCTGCCTTGGCTTCAAGCAGAAATTTCACAGAGATCACACATGTGTGAGCAGGTTAAAAAAAAAAAAAAACAAAAAAAAAATAAACCCAACCCATAAGAGGCAGAACCTGAAAAATTAGGAAATTATAAGCAAACAGGGAACACAGGCAGGAGTATTGCACACAAAGGTCAATAAACATATGGAATAAATTAGGGGAGTAGGCAATGCAAGCAAAGCATGTAAATGAGTTCCACAGACACCTAGGTTTGTTGCTACAGAAGCAGGGGATGGGGGAAAAGGATGGAAAAGCAGAAAAGTGGAATTAAAAGGGCCTCTCCTGTTCCCATGGCCTTTTGTTATGATTCCTAAACTCTCTGTTTATCTAGGTATTGCTGAGACCCCAGATGAATAAGCATGTTGTATTTGTTGGTACCGCATGTACAAGCATACCTGGACATAGTTTCTCTTGGTTTACATCAAACACCCAGCCTGCCTTCAAAGTATAGTATGAGGGTCTCTACTGCAAATTGAAATACAAGTGTCTTGACTTCCCTGAAACTTTGAACTCTCATTTTTACTGTCCTTCTGAGAGGACAGGGGAGAGGATTGAAATATTTAAAAAAAAAAAAAAAAAAAAAGGAAGCAGAACAGAAAGAAATTCATGAAAGCATGTTCTGACTTGAAAGAGCAAAATACAGTATGCCTACACATGGAAGAGGAACAACGGAATTTATAATATTAAAAGTAGGTTGGTCACAAGAGTTAATCTTATTGCACTGGTTTTACTGCCATTTTAATATGTTACCCAGGACTTAACACTATATTATTCACTAAGAGGTTTGTTCCCACCACAGGACATAGAAACATCACTGCTATTAGCACGAGAAGGGAAGCCACATAAACACAGCGAAGAGAATAGCCCCTTGTGTACATATACTATTTATGATAATGCTGTGCAGTTAACTCTCAGGGGTTTTTCCCCTTGATACCCACTGTGCTCACTTGTGCTGACAGGATTGTAGCTGCAGCCAGGTTTGGCACCCAGCCCTGGGCTCTTGTGCCAGGACCGAGGGGGCATCACCCCATCAGCAGGGCAGAGCAGAGGCAAGACAGGATGCCTGCTGCAGCAGAGGAGATGCTAAATACGGGCTTTCTCCTGGGTTGTGCAGGCTTTTTAATTTATCCTGGTGCTAATAAAGCATCTACTATAGCTGAGGAAGCAAACAGGTCTGGGGAATGGCAGTGGTGGCTGCTGCAGGCAGGAAGAGTCAGTCCAGGCTGCTTAAATTGAAGGTTTCACATGCTCTGTAAAGAGCCTGTTTGAGAGATATAAAGAAGTAGGAGGACATTACAGACAACCTGATCCACAGTTTGCACAGGGGGCTGAGGTTGTCGAATGCCAGCCTTTCCCAAAGAGAGCAACACTTCAGTCAGTGCACAGGAGGTTCCTTACCTGCCGCACTTGCAGGACATTGACCGCAAGGTTGGACCCCTCCCTTCTGCAGCACCAGCCACCAGTGCTTCAATGCTTCAGCTAACACAAACATCACAGGTGGTACCTCTTCCCATCCATATTCTTCGGGGGTTTTTTGCTACTCGATGAATTTGGGCTAAAACACAGGAGATTTTACAATCTCATTTGAAATGGACCTTTCAGAGGCAAACAGGACAAAAGAAAAAACCCACCACCACCATTTAGGTGCTTCAAATTCACACATGAAGCAAGAATTTAAAGTTGAATGGGAAACATCTATTCTTACCTTCTGCATTTGCAATATCCTTATATTTAAGTTCTGCATGTCTTGAGCAGTGAGTTTATAACTATAGCCTACCTCCTGATGTCAGTACTACAAGCACATAAGATTGGCATGTGAATGGGATTTAGTTAAAGCAAATTTTATTCATGTTTCCATCTATGGGCACAGGACAAGTCCTTCTTTGCACCCAATAATCTAAAAAAACAATTACAAGGCACTTGTAGTTTGTTTCCTGAAAAGTCACACCCTAGTGCAAGCTGTTTCATATCTTCCTTTTATTCTGTGTGTCTATACCATGCTTATTTCCTCCAAGACACTGGAAACCCTACACCACTCTTCATAGGGGAGTAGAGAAAAATTATTTACACCAGAGTTTGGAAGGCAAGTGGCTTGCGTTTGTTTCCAGTACTGCATGGGGTGGGATGTTTGGGCCTTGAAAAATATCCTTTGACAACTTGGTGTTTCGATTCCCCTCTCGCTAAAGGACTAACCTCACACTGTCCTTCAAGTCCTCAATGGGGGTGTTGTGCAGTGTAAATGCGCAGCATTGACATGGCTTTTGCTCCTACTGAAACTTCTCTACTGACAAGTGAAACAGCAGAAGTTCCTGCTTCCTCCGTTCAAGGCTGCTCTTTGCCCCACAACCCAGACAACCTGATCCCAAGGCCTCTTCCTGCTAACAAGAACTGCCTAAATAGAGGCTAGTTTAGGGTACACCATCTGAGTGGGGGCTACGGGCCATGTATTTCCCAGAAAAATTGCTTCTGTCTTTGTAAGCCCCAGAGCGGGTGAAGATTATCAGTTCTCCTGTCTAAGATGCATTATTCCAGTGGCAGGATGAGTGGCATGCTGAGCCATGGCTGGGGTTAATCAAGTATCATGGTGGACACAACCACTTAAAACCTCTGCCCCAATCACTATGCAAAATGCCTAGCTGAAGGATAATTTTGTTTGTTTGTTTGTTTGTTTGTTTGTTTGTTTGTTTGTTTTAGTAGAGGATAGGATATGCGTGTCTTCTGTTGCATCCAATGCAAATAATCAGGAAAACCTCATCCTTTTTTCCCTGATTTGTTTTCATAAAATATCCTGGCCTGCGCTTAACAGACAATAAAATAAAACCCAGTCTTAACAGGATTCCTGTTGAAATATTAATTGATTGACTGAAACACCAAAAAACAATGGAAAAAAATTATTTTTTTTTTAAATGGCCACTTCACAGTAGCTGGTAGAGGACTCACTGCTGGATTTTGTCATTCTGTTTCTAGCGCATTGCTGGATCTCCAGATATCTGCACTCTTTTAGAAGGTACAGCTACTACAACCACTGTTCTACTTTTACTGTCAAGAGGCCCCTAAAAACCACTAAATTCAGAACCTGCCTATCCTGTAGCCCCAGGATGTCAAAAGTCCTAGGGGCAGGAACACCGGACTATAACCCTAGACCAACACAGAGAGGTCTTCATTCTTCAATTAGTTTTAGGTAAACCCAAAAAGTAGCAAAGTCTCCTGGTAGCAAGACCCCCCTGACATCAGTGGGGCCATCTAGCTAATTTCCTGAGGGACACACTGGAAAGGAAACAGGAGCAATTACAGAGCTTGACCACCTTATTCTCCACAAGCTATGATCTCAGATGCTGGGGTGGTGGCAATGCCTCCCTGCACCCCAGCAGCACAGAGGCTCCTTGTTTGCATGGCTCCAGATCCAATTTTCCCTCTCCAAGCACAGCCGTGAGTGGCACGTGAACACTGCAAGCCATTGCTGTCCCCTGACTCACAGAGCCTCTCCTTGCCTAGATGACTTATCTGACTCACTCAGAACAAAATTTGGAGAAGGGCTGATCATGCCCTCACTTGCCTGGGAGGCATTGCTGAACCATCATCAGAGATGGCCTGATTGCTATGAACAAGGGGAAGCACATTTTGAAGAGGCCTAGGCAGGGATGCCAAGACATATCACGCTGCTCAGCTATGTTCAGAGTCCTTTTGTGGAAGTTCACGGGAGGCGCTTAGGGACAGGACGAAGGGCAGCGGTTGGGGAGCCACAGGTCTGTCTGTCATTCAGAGGACCCTACAGAAAAGGCCGCCAGGATGCGTCCTGCCAGCAAGATTCACGTTGAATACCAGAGACTGGGTCTGGGGGAGGCCATAGAGTTTAGGGACAAACAACCCCTTTGAGGAGCAGCCAGAGAAATGTGACACAGCTGCGGAAGAAACGCAGCAGTGGATGCATGCAACTGTTCCCACCCTGGACACTGCCAGGGCAACAGCGAGGAGGGAATCGGAAGTGACAGTACTACTTTCTCGTTCAACAGGGTGAATCCAGGACACAGGCACAGCTTAAAATGTGACTTCCTCATCACTTTGGGTTCAAACCTTGGTGTTATTTATAAGCAGGGTTGTGGAATTTGCTTCCTTTCTGTGAGAATTTTTCCTTCTCATTAATTTTTTCAGTAAAACCAAAAGAGATATCGGTAAGGGTACGAGCAATGACATGATGCCATAGCATCTCGACCTATTTGTCCAGATCTTCAAATACCAAGGCCTGGAAGCAGCTTTCCTAAAGTGACAAGACCCCCTGAACTCAATGGGTGCAGACTGTCCCGTGTAGATATCCCGTCTGCAGGACCCAGTTTTCCATATGGCTGTATTAGATGCTCCCCTGATGTATGTAAACTTGAAAGGCGTAGACCTAGAGTACCCTTTTTGCCTTTATTTTCTAATTGATTCTTAGAAACAGGCTGGCAACTATTTTTAGTAAAATTTTCACCTGCTTCCAAGTCAGTTAGGCTGATCTTAAGATAAGGACAGAGACACAAAGCACACAGGGATCAGATTTTTAAAGCGCTGAAGTACCTGAAAGTGCAGAGAGACACCTAGCTGTTTCCCATTGCTCTCAGTGCAGAAGAACTGGGCATGGCCTAGTGAATGTAATCCCAGTACCTCTATAGTGGAAAACTGTGAAGAACAAATGGTGGATTACAGAAGGGACACAGTGCCTTTCATTACTCTCAAGTGTCAGCATCTTGCAGGTCATATTTTGCAACTTAATCCACAGCAGACAGCCACGTGTGTTGGGGAAAATCTTAGTACAGGAGCTTGTGCTAATCAGTTGTAATCAATTATATTCCTCAAACAGACAACGAAAGCACAGTACTTGTGTTACAATCCCACCTCTTCCTGCCTATTTCCTGTGACAGAAGTAATGAAAAAGAGTGTAATTCCCTCAGGTCCCAGTCTGGTTCCCAGTCTCCCCATCACCTACATCCCCAAGACAGCACACCATCAAGAGATGAATGAGCATCCCCACTAAAAATGTGCCCATGCAGAACATGCCATGAGTGTTCACACTAATAAAAGTGAAATGTTGACAAGTTTGGGCCCTATATGTTTTCAATGTTTATTCTCGTGGCTTAGCTAATTGCTGTGTATAATGTTGGTTAAAAAATTTACACTTCCCAGTGAGTAATGTATAAACCAAAACTCACATGAGGGCAAATTTTTACCAAAAGGAATGAAACACTTCAAAATTATATTGTTGTTTGGACTGCAACCTGCATGACTATTAGACACAATGTTAGTCAGATATGAGCAATATGAACCAGATTATTTTATTAGCCTGGGAAATACGGTCATGCTTCTTCCAGCTCTCATTTACCTTTTCCTTTAAGGTGGTGATGATGATTTTATTGTTGGAATAAAATTTCTCCTGTTGTTTTCATTTTGAGAATCCAACTGACTTTACAATAGGGTAGTTACTTAAGTCTATCTCTCAAGGAATTCCTGCTCTCTCTCTGCTACTGTTGCACTGAATTGCTCTTATTTTCAAATCCATCTGTCTGTTGCTATTTTTAATGTACTCGTCCTGATAAGAACTGCACTCACACCACCACACCAAGCCTCATGCAAAGGGCACTAAGGAAACACACCTCATCTTCTCCAAAATCAGTGGTTTAGGCTGTGAGCTTCACTTAAGTCCTGTCTTCAGAAGACAGGCAGAGCACTGTGGGCATGCTCTTAGCTTCCTACTCAGCTGCTTAATCTCTTGGGCACCATTCCACAAAGGAAACTACCACAGTGTCAGGGCTGCGCCCAGCACAAGGATGCTTGAAGCCTGTCTGAAGCAGGACTCCTTCCCTTGTCAGACCTGATAGTTTATCTTCAATGAGCCCCATGCAGAAGCCCTCAGTCCCAGAGGGATGCAGAGCAGTGCCCATTCCAGGAAGTGTATGAGGAGCACTCCTGCAATGCCAAATGTGGTTCAGCTCCCACGGGTGCACTAGCCAAATACCACTATGGGATTAAGTAGAATAAACTTACATCTGCAGGTGTGAAAATGAGCTACAGCATCCCTCCCTGTCCTGTCCTTCCAGTGTTCCCTGCAAGGGCAGTGGGATTGCTCTCCAGGTGTTCACTGAAAACAGCACATAATGTTTCAAACACCACTTCATAGGTGTCACTCCAAAGCCATAAAGAAAACAAAAGGCAGAAAGCCTCAGCACAAACCCTTAAATAACAAATATTCTTCTCCCCTCTATATGATTTTACAGGCTGAGGAGCAATGTTAGCTGAAGTCTCCATTTTACAGCTTTTCCTCAGAAATTCAGCATACAACTCAGACACATTAGTGATGTTGCCTGGAGAAGACCTCTTGGATTTACAGGCAATAATTAATACTTAATCTTTAGCTTCAGTGAGGCAGCTGTGCTGCAGGGCTAGTAGGAGCCGCCATGTTGGTAAATGATGATTGCACTGCACATGCAGCCCTGAGCAGAGTACGCTGCAATTTCCTGGTTTCCTGGGCCACTTGCAAAGGCCCTCACATTAGGAAGGTCTCACCAAGTAAGCTAGAAAGACCCTTCTTCTCTGTGCAAGACAGACTTTAAGGTAGACCAGAGTGGTCTGGGAAGATGAAACCTGAGTACAAGGCATAGACAGAACCTAAGAAAGAGGGATTCATCAGTTCATCCATGTCTTGCTGGCAGCAAGAGTCAGGGCTGCTCTCTGCTATGTCTTTATACATTGAATTCAATACTTTCAGTCACTCTGAATTGGTCCATTTGACCATCTGAGGAGGGATAAATAGAACATTTGAGCTCAGATATATTTTGCTCCCTGTAGCTGCCATGGGATGAGAGCAGCATTGCTCCCCTCTCTCTCTGTTTTGATTTCTACCTCAGTTATGTCCATTCTCTGGAGTGGGAATGCCATCCTCATCTGTTTTGGCTGAAGGAACTGCTGTCCATCACTTGCCATGTTTGTGGATGGGAATGCCTTGGGTGCAGCCCAAGATGCCTGCAGGCACCAAGGAAGTCTCGTTCATAAAGGACAAATGGAGAGTAGCAACACTGGTGACTCTTCACTGTAGACCCATCTTCCTGACACATGGCCAAGCCTGGCTCCTCTGGAAACAAAATAAGCAAGCGTTTAAAGAGGTTAGCTTTCATACTAGCCAGTGAAAAGACAGTTTGATTACTGTTATGTGTAAGTAACACCAGCTCAACATCAACACCTGAAAATAGTCCTATGGATATTTGTAAGGGGCCAGACCACAAAATCTTAAAGGTGTTTATTATCCATACCTTTGAGGGCTTCATCAGATCTCTGTCACATAGTAGGCTATGCTCTATATTGAGCCCAACCACTTGGATTAGATTCAGTCACATCATCTGTAGGGACATCCACACCTCTGCCAAAATACAGGGGGGGATAGGACTCATGTTGCCCTCAGTAGCTTATTCAAGTGGTAAATCGCCTGCCTGTGCCTTATCTTGCATTTGAATTTGTCTGGCTCCAGTTTCTGGCCTTCTGTTATGGAGAAGATCCCTTCTCTGCAAGGTATTTTCTCCCCAGGAAAAGTATTGTCATGCAGGACACTTGTTGCTCACCCCAGGACTCCCCTCCCAGCTGGCGGCACCAGCCCCAAAGGCAGAAGCCGGAGTCATACAATCTGACATTAAGCAAACACCCTGGCTCCATTTGAATAGAAGGGCTGTCCAAGTGGCCACAAAAAAAGAAAAAAATCCACAAAAATCCCTTGCGGGGCTCTGCCGTATTTGTTTTAGTCCCCCTTTGCTGTTTGGGGGAAGGGGAAAGAAGAGGATAAGTGTCCCTCAGCCCCCTTCTCCAAGCCCTTTCAGCCCTGGTCGGGTGCATTATGTCCCCCTCACTCCTGCACTGGCTTTTGCCTCCCCTGGAGCTGAAGAGTGAATAAGACCTCTAGGATATTGTCTCTAAGCTGATAATTGCAGCCTCTTCACTGGCACAAGGCATCTCTCATGCCATTTTGACCCAAACTATGTCTTTTCTGTATATTTTTAATTAGACTCAAGAATGCAGAAAACCCAGCGTGAGATCCTTTCATTCCCCTTTGTTTAATATCTGTTATTATGACATTAAGTGTAGGGTTTTGTTGTGGTGGAGAGTTCAAAATCCCCCTCGGTTCTGCTGCTGTAGCCATGGGTTCATGTACATTAAAGTGGTCATTTTCGGATTAGCTCTTGCCTTCCCTTTGATGCATGTGAAATGCTGAGCCAGTTAGTTGGAGAAGGCATTTTACCTCTTTTGTTGCCCTTCCTCACAACCAACGGCAGTGAGAGGACGAAAGCCCCCTGGCTCTCTTAAACCAGAAAGGAATTTCCAAAGGGTTTAAAGCTTTAGTTGCCACTTCTGTCTGGGATTGCCAGACGGAAAATAGAGTGGGTTTGCTTCCAAACAGAGCAGGCGGCAAGGAGCCTCGTATTTGCTGCAGTTGTTGTCATCATCGCTTGTGCGCCTGTTTCCTGGGAATTTGGGAGTCCTGAGGGCAGTACCAAGGCTAAAGAGCGGCACAACTGAAAACTTTTCTCTGGGATAAATGTTTTAGTGATGGGAATCAGAATCTGTGGCAATCAAAGTATTTTTTTTCCTCTTCTCTCTTCCTTTTTTTTTTTCTCTCCCCCCCCCTTCTTTTTGATTTGGCAGTTAATGGGAAGCAGAACAAAGGTTTGATTGAACAAATGCTAAATTTCACGTACACTTCACATTACACCGGCAGCCCTCTGATTTCTATCCATTTTCATAAGACGTACACTCTGCATGGCTGTTTCTGTGGGATGTCTGATATTTTTTTCCGAGGAAAGAGCATTCTTGAGCCTTCAGCTTTTCCCACTTTAACCATTCATATCATTACAACTAATCCTAAGGGCTCTTGATTAAAATACAGCTGAGTCAATTGAAAAAAAAAATCGAAAAAATGGTTAATTACAAAAAAAAAAAAATACACATGCACAACTTTTCTGCTGCCTTAGAGATCATCCCAAATATTAGTGTGAAAGTCAGACAAACAGGGGGAGAAGGAGTAGAAGGTCGGGGTGGGGGGCAGGGAGTGTTTATGTCAACACAGCTCAGTGATGGAATAATGCGCTCCAACGTGAAGTCAGAGCCGCGGGGCATGTGAAGTCACAACTTCTCCAGGTGACAGGTGCTGCAGCAGTTCAGATGCGAGGCAGCCGCTCCTGCTCCCCTCCCGCCCCCGCCGCGGGCATCGGGAACCGGGGAGCAGGGGCTGCCCCGCCAAACGCAGCTCCTCTGGTTAACATACGGGTGGGAAAACGGGGCTAATGAAATATTCCTGATCCACTAGAATAATTTTTACCTTGAGAAACCTGCTTCCTTGTTTTGGGGTTTTTTTTTTAGACCATAATACGTGCCTAATCAGAGAGATATGTTTTAATTTAAAAGCCAGTAGACTGCAGCTGAACTGCGCTACAGAAATCCGATGTAAGGATAATTTGGAATATTCAAAACCGCTGAGTCAGCGGCAGAGCCCATCTTCATGGCTAGAATATTGTTTTTAACTCCCGCTGCTGTGTTTCACTTACTGTTATACCGATTGTATCTTGTAATTATTGTTTGTTTTCCAAAAATGTAATTACTTTTTTTTTCCTTTGTTTCCTTTGCAACGTTAAATCTGCCAAATGCCTGACTGAGGCAGCTCCAGAAAACTAAAAAAAAAAATTAAAAAATATGTAAAAGCTACTGAAAGAGGAGGAGGTCCTTATCTCTCGGGGACCTTTTTCCATCGACTGTTTAGTAGAGATACCGGCACGTGCAGAACCCCAGCCTGGTTTGAGGAAGACATCGGCTCTCGGGCAGTCCCACACGTTTCTCGGGTGGCTTTCCCTCCTGGCCGCAGGTGTGGAATGCGGCCGCTCTGCGCACAGCGATCTGCCGGGGGGCTAATAACAATAATACCAATAATAACGATAATAACAATGAAGCTGTGGAAGTGTTTCCAGCCTGGTGCTGGGGCCAAGCTGCACGACGGGACCAGGAGGCCCGGAGCCAGGGGGTGGTCTGGTGGAGCCCGTAGAGTCCCCTGCGTGCCCGTCTACCCTCTCCGCGGGCAGCCAGTGGGGCTCGGAGATCTGCCCTCCGGCGGTCTCCATCCCCAGGTGGGAGGCGGCGGGGATGTTGCCCCGCGGCGAGAAAAGAGGGTCCCCGCCCGGCGCTGGCCGTTTGGTGGCAAGTTTGGCCTTGGGGCCGAAAAGAAGAGAGGATGGAGGATGCTGACCGCCCGCTGAAACGTCGCGTTGCTCTTCTTAGGGCAACTTTAAAGGCTCGGCCCGGAGCGGTGGGGGGCAGCCCGGGCGGAGCGGGCTGGCGTGGCAAAATGCGGGGCACGCTTCAGCTCTCACAGTGCCGGAGGTGTCCGGGCCAGAGCCGGAGGAGTCAAATGCCCAGACTTGTGCTCAGCATCGCGCCAGGAGAGGTTACTCGACTTTCCCTCCTCTTTAATGTGGGATTCGGGAAGAGTGACCTCGTGTAAGATCGGCTCCCCCGATAAATTATACCTGCTTTAGTCAAAACGGTGCAGAAGGGTCAGATGCCCCACACGACAGCAAACCTCCTCCTGGCACTTCCCGCCGAGCAAGAGCTTGCGGGCAGCACCGGGGAGGGACCGAGCAGCTGAAGACACTTCTCACCGCACCAGCGTCAGACATTGCTGCCGGGCTGATTCTGGAAAAACGATGGATGGGAAGGGTGGGAAACCTCGCCTTGCTTGTGTAGGAGGATCAGCCGCCCAACTCCTGTCCTCAGAAGCGGGGGTCTGGGGTTTCTCAGCACGGAGAAACAGATAGTCCCTGAAACCGCAGATTTTATTTCTGGCGAACAATGCTCCCCCAGCCAGCGTTTGTGTGCGAGACAAGTAATTGTGCTCCCTTGCTTAAATAAATCATTGATGGGTGAAATTACACATGCTCACTTAAAATGTAATGTGATTAAGAGATTATGGGATCGCAGTTAATATGTTGCCTCACAGCTTCTGGACCCAATTCCTGACACCAGAAATCCATCAGCCACAACTGTCCCTCCTTGCGGGGAGGCAGCTCCTCCTGCCACCGGCAGCCGCGAGGGCTGGCCAGGAGGGGAGACCGGGGGTCTCCCGCCTCTGCTCCCAGCAGGGGGTCGGAGAAGGTGAGAGAGAGCGTCAGGTTTGCGTTCAAATGAATAATAACTTCTTACTGTTGCTGTATGGGGGGAGGAGGAAAAAAAAAAGTTAAATGAAAAGGCAGGAGGGGGGGTGGCGGGAAGCGAAGGGCTGGGGCTGCGCCTGCAAGCTGATTACCTCTCATCTGAAAGCTGCTCCATTTCCTCACACATAGGGTAAGTCCTTTATCATGAGGCGGCACAAGCCCTGCCGGGGGCTATTGGTCGCCCCAAGGAAGAAGCCGGGATGGCAAGCGGGATCCTATCATCAGGCTGCATAATAACCCCGGGCTCGCCACAGCTGCGCTGTGACCCTTTGTGATGGAGCTGATAGCGCTTCCGTGAAATAATGTCCTCCTTTTGGGTGTGAAATCACCATGTTTATTAATTGAGCTAGACATGAGGGTTACCTTTTTCTTTCCAAGCCATGAAAATTTGTGATTCAGGGCAAATGGTTCCCCCTTCCCCCCCAAGTTGTGTTGCCAAGGGGTTGAGAGAGAAGGAGCAGCTGGGGAGAAGAGCTATTTTGGAGGGTCGAGAGGGACTGAGCTCTACAGCAAGTTCAGAGTAGATTCATGCACAGACACCCCACACCTCGCTCAAACGCAAAAGCAGCCCCCCACTCCGGGAGAGCATTACGGGGAAATACCAAACTCATTCCCAAAGGATGGAAGCCGGGCTGGGGAGGGATGCATGCCGTGCAGCCTGCCCTGGACGTCCCGCGTGGGGATGCGCGGCGCCCCACGCCGTGGTTACCGCGCGTCCCCACGCACTCACTTTAGGAGGTAGGTGGGTCGTGCCGAAAGAGTACGGCTTCTCTCTCCACACGCACTTTTCTTTCTTTTTTGTTTTTTGGGTTTTTTTGCTTTGCAATTAGGCTTGTAACGAGCTTATTGCAGTATGTGCTTCTGGGCCAATAATACTTGTATTTAACCTAATTAAAGCCGACCTTTTAAAAGATCTGAAACATAAACACGCCTTTTCTTTTTCTTTTTTTTTTTTTTTCCCTTCCCTCCCCCCCCTCCTTTCCTCCTTTGGTTTAACAATTTAACGTTTGACTCTCTGGGCTGGAACATGCAACCTTTCACCAGAACACGGAGAGAGAGAGGAAGGGGGAAAGTCTCAAAAACCTGCGAATGAGGCGGAGGGACTGGCTTTGCCCGAGCATCCGCGACACGCTTCCAGGTAGGCAGGTACCCTCAGCCTCCCCCGCCTCCCGGGGCGAGATTTCTTCCCCCCTCACTCCCCCACTTCTTCATCCTCCCCTGGTGGGCAGGGGGCGGCATACAGGGAGCGAGCTGGGTGCCGCCCAGGAGCTGGGGTGACAACCTCTGCCCTGCTGGGGGCCGGGACCCACGCGGGGACAAGCAGCTCCTTGGGAGGGGTGCGGAGGAGAGGGAAGCGCTTCTCCCTGCGCGCCGAGCAGCCGCGCGATTTTCAGCCGAGCGCTGCCTGCCGGGGGGCGGGCGCAGCTGCGTGGGGCCAGACACGAGACACTGGAAGCAGCGGCACTCCTGCCTGCCTGCCGCTTCCCGGCCGAGGTGGGGCTGCCAGGCTCAGGCAAAGCCCCTAAAATAACTCGGTAACGAGTGTGTGCATTAATGCCCTCTATGCCCATCACACAGGAACTGAACGAGTCTATTTCCCGTGAAAGCCCACCCTCGCACCATCTCAGCGAGTTTTTTCCGATCAATGGGAAATTTAAACCTTTTTCTCTTTTCCCAGGGCCAACCCGAATATGCTAATTTTAATATTTTTTTAGTTTATTTTTTTTTTAAACTGTGTAATCAGAATTATCCTGGGATTATTTTTTTCCGCTGAATGACATTACAAAGAATTTTGTTAAAGAAAGCCAGACTAATTGCTGCCAGAAGAGTCTTTTCACAAGAAAGTCTGGTTTTCATAAGGCAGTTTCTGTGGATGTTGCAGTAATATCCGAACGTAGTGGAATAGTGGATTATTTTTTTTTTAATTTTTGGATTTTTTTAGTATAGATAAAGGCGATTTTTCTCAGCAGCAGGGAAGACCCACGCTTCAGTAAAAACAAAACAAAACTAAACTAAACTAAACTAAACTATTCAGGGCTTCACGGGGCACACATTGAGAGGAGCAAACGCCGACACACTCCCGAGCGGCTGCGTGTTTGCCGGGCGGCTCTGCCCCCGTGGCAGCTTCCCGGTGCTCTCGCCCCCCGCGCCGGCCCGCGTGTCGCGGCAAAGCCCCTCGCAGCTCCCGGGGCAGTTTCGCCTGGGTCGGGGCTCTGCGGGCTCCCTCGCAGCGCAGGGTGGGGAGGATGGAGGGACGGCAGAGTGTGAAAGGCGAACATCCCGTCGATGGCCCGACACCCCGTTCTCTTGTGAACGTCTCGGTCCTCATCTGGGGCGAAACCAACAGCGCTGATGGGGGAGGCAGGACCCCCACCTGGAGTCCCCCTGCCCCCGCCTCCCAGCAGCAGCAAGGCGGACAGGACAACGGGCAGCCTTAGGGAGCGCAGCAGCCTTCCCGGGAAGGGTGGGCCTGGGGTCCGCCGCGGGGCTAGCCCGAGGAGATGGGGGGGCTGCCCCCCATCAGCCAGCCCAGGGAGCTGCGCAAAAATAAGAAGTAAGAAAGACCGGAACAGTCCCGAAAGGATGTAGAAAATCGCGCACATTTTTCTCTCTTTATTTTTTCCCTTTCCTTTGCTCTTTGATTTAAATCTCCCTCGGTTAACATCTTCTTCTTCCTCTTCTTTTCCTCTCTCAGCTCGGGGGTCCTAGGAAGAATTTTTAACACTCTTCACAACATCCATCCTCCTCTGAAGGAGAAGAGAGTCAAAATAAGTAAAAGACGGAGCCTTTCCCTACCGCGGTGCAGAGCCTGCCCCACCGTGCCCCTCCAGGTTCCAGAGCCGACCGGGGCGGGCAGGGGCATCCCTGCTCTTCCCCCGTGCCCAGCCGCTCTGTCCCTCCGGGTTGGGGCTGACTCTGCGGGAGGAAAGGGGAAAATCGGGATGAAGGCAGATTTCTGAAAAATCTTCCATTCCGCTGGCCACAGAGACTCGCGGGAGTTTTCCAAACGTTAATTCCCACCAGCCCTTCCCCTATCACCAGCAGCACAACCACCGGGTTGGGGGG
>VZTX01008515.1:0-18029 GCA_013400915.1 Pardalotus punctatus | reverse complement strand
AACAACAACAACAACATCATACTCTAATGCCTTTGCAGACAGAGCAACCTCAGCCCGGTGCTGCTTGCCGACCCTTTTGTTCCCGGTGCGAGACCTGGTCTGGCTCGGCTCGGCCCGCCGGGGCTGCGGGGAGCCCGGTCCTCCCCTCCTTCCTCCTACTGGAGCGGGGACGTGATAAAAGGAGACAGGGCTCTGAAAGGATTTGATTGAAATGGCGTGTGCCAAGCTGATGGGAGCCAGCGAGGGACAAAGCGCCGAGGAGCCATGGACACTCGAGCAATTATTCCTCCACGCTGAAGGTGGATTAGTGCAATGGAAAGAAGCATATGTTCGGCCTGGGGCGACACTCCCCCTGGCTGGGTTTAGAGAATGAGAGCGGAGAAAGAGGCTGAACCTGGAATATCAACTATCCGGGAGACAGCTCACCCCACCCCCTCTTATCCCGGCCTCTCCAAAAGTCTCAGGAATGGAGACATAAATATACACGCCCATAAAGATAAATAGATAGATACGAGCAAACACACAAACACCCAAAAATATAGATACGCGCACAGCTCTAGGTACAGCCACACACGCACACGGCACTGCACACCGGCTCTGCACAGACAGGCAGGAGCAAGAGGCTCCCTAGGTGAAAAACCTCCCCGGGTATGACAATACGAACAAATAAACAGTTGGCCTCCAAGAAGGTCATAGCAGCAGCCAGTTATGCTGGAGGCTCCAGTTTCCCCAGACCTTTCCCAGGAAATTTTCCAAAAGCAGCTGCAGGAAGGGATGGGGTGATCTCCATACCCCCTACCAGGGCCATGTCCAGGCCCTGTGGAAATACAAAGCAAAACCTCAACTGCCCCTTTTACATCTGATTTTCTTCTAAGCCACATCCATGTCCTGTTCTCTCTCCCTTTCCCTAGCTTCCTGCAAAACCCCATCCTTTCCAGCAGGATAGCTGCAAGTTCTCACAAAGGCATGGGGGTGGGATATAGCCTATATCAAAGCTCTGTGGTGATGGGACACCCATCAACTGCTGTTCTAGATCATCTACACCCCTACACAGGCTCTAAAACCCAGGCAGGCATGGCAGGAGCGCCTCTTTAGCACTAATATAGTAGCTCCTTAGGCCTAATGAGGAAAAAGAGCACTGAGGGAAGGCACAGCCCCTCTGCTTTCATCCCAGAGCTACTCCACTGGCCTTTCCTGCCTGGGTGCTGCTGCAGTGTGGGGTGTCTCCCCAGCTGTTGTCCAAGCTGTTTTGCTTGCAGGGCAGAGAGATAAACTCCGCCACAGGAGAGGAGGAGACAGGACAAGCACAAGGAGCAGCATCCAGCAGCAAGGTAGAGGGCAAGGAGAACAAGGTGGAGGGATGGGCATCTGCCAGCAAACTTTAAACGGAGTGAGGGAGGGAGAATGAGGGGAGAAAAGGGAATGCAGCTCTTCCCTTCTCCTGGGACACCCAAAAAATGCTCTGCTCTACAACCAGAAACATGCCCCTAATATTTCACATCGCTGCTTCTTTATCATTAGCTTTGGGGATCAGGGTGGATTGTACACAGAAAGGAGGGGGCTGGCTCTGCCCAAAGCAGCACTGAGACAGGAAGTTTTTGCAGGATGAGTGAGTGGGTAGGAACATAACAACAAAACATTGTATAGAAGTAATATACATCCCTCAACCTGCGAGTCTAACTGCACAGTTCACACTCCCACTAGAAAACAATTCTCTGTTCAGAGCCCCTGCATCTGCTTTCAATCAAGTATTACAAAGGAAATTAACGATACCACAGGCAACAACAGCAGCGGTGCTTGAGAGCATCTCTGGACAGGAAAGGTCTTCATGTAGATGCTGCAGATCTCCTATAGAAACTAGGATGTGTGTGTATGTGTGTGTGCACAACATGCTCAAGGAACATGGTGAAATGACTTGCACCTCACACCTGACAGTGCTTCACCTTCCTGCTGAGCACAAGACAATTTCTTTGTCACCTAGCCTATGGTTTCCCTGCTTACCCTCCTTGCCCTGGTTTGAAGATTGTCTGTGCAAATGAGCTCTGGGACTACAAACAGGGCAATAACCATGGAGCTTGGAGTAACCTCGGGGCCCTGGTTTTGAGAGGGAGGGACTCATGGGGAAACCACAGGCTTTGGGTGCCAGCATGTGCCTTGCAAAACCAGAGCCTGAAAGAAAAGTGCCACAGGGAACCAGCAGGTCCCTCCTACACTACCAGAAAGCTCTCAATAGTCTTACCCTGATTTCCACACTTCATTCAGTCAGTGAAGATGCTCTAACCACTCTTGGTATAATAAAAATTTTGGCCCTTTGTGCCACCAAAGTTGAATTCAGCGTCAGAGAGACATGACTACAGTGGCTGTAGGAAGGAACAAAAGACCACAGATTTGTTACCTTCATATCTACAGCACCAGAAAGGAGTAAAAGTTCAAGGACTACAAATCTTCACCACTATCATATGTTATATATCTGTTTACCCTGCCTGAAATACCAGCTGTTTCATTCACTCAAGAAAGCCTAGAAACTTCAACTAGAAGAAGAAAAACAAAGCTATTTTGATATTCTGAAGCTGGTAGGGCTCCACTAGTAATGGATCGTAAAACACTTTCACTTTTCCTCTGTTTCCAAACGCTTGCTTTAAACTACTTCTTTTCAGGAGTTTGGGGTTACTAAACTAAATACTGCAAATGGAGAGACTGCAGCCTATGCAGAATAAATGATTTAAGAACTGAGCTTGGCTGATTTATTTTTTTGCTCTGTATTGGAGATAAAAAGAAGGAACACATTCTAGTAATCCCTACTCATTTTCATGGCCATTCTTGCACCTGTAACTCAAATAATGAAGCCATTTGTTATTTATATTGCACTTTCCCCTCCATTCTAGATTCCTAACGATCTGACCCTGCTTTATGGCCCTGACAAAGCCTGAAACCGGTGTGGACTTCCAATAATTGAACGATATAAGGAAAAATCTTTAACTGGAATGAAGCAGATGTTAGCTTCATGCAGTCCCCTAACTTGATTATTCTTTGGACACGTTAGACAAGCATTAGTGATTGATAATGATGCTAATTAACCCCTTTCCTTTCCAAAACAGTAAACCAATGCCAGCAGGATTCTGCAAACAACACACACAAAGTGTATACCAGTATCTGTTCAAAGTGGATCAGGGACACAACTTCATTGCCCAGTGCTCGACAAAACCTTATCCTGCTGACACCAAGCTGGCTCCAAGTCCTCTCTAAAAGTTAACAGGTTCAGCTGCTTGCAAGGCAGGGAGCAGAGACATCATTCTTTCATACAGAAAAGGTGCACGGGACAAAATTGAAGGCATCATTTATTTTTTATACTCCCAACCTTTCACGTTTGACTGTGGAGCCAGTTTAAATCGTTCTGCCCTCACTAGCTGGGATGGGCTTCACGCTGCTCCCCATCGGAAGTGTGCTCATTATTTTAGCTATACTTTCCTAACATGAGGGCTGAGGCTCTGGAAATCTGGTCTGGGCTGAGACATGCACATACCAAGGAGGGAAAGGGAAGTGCGCATTCTGGAATTTAAATGGGAGGTAGAAGATGAGTAAACAAACAAGGAGCTGATCTGATTATGCAGT
The DNA here is from genome assembly GCA_013400915.1 of Pardalotus punctatus. Lineage (NCBI taxonomy): Eukaryota > Metazoa > Chordata > Aves > Passeriformes > Pardalotidae > Pardalotus > Pardalotus punctatus. The sequence continues at coordinate 14,417 of VZTX01008515.1, read as the reverse complement.
TGAATTTATCATGGACAATAAAGAAATTGCCTTTAAATGTAAGGGTTTGGATAAATGAATACTCCTAGCAAGTGAATAAAATGTATTCAATTAGCTAAAAACCTTGTGCACTTCTGAACTGAAGTGGAATCGACTGTAATTGATTTATTTGAAACCAGAGGTTAAGGACTGAATTAGCTAAGTACAACTGGGTATTTCAAGCCACTGACTTCTCAAATGTCAAATCTCTTCTATTTTAAATATTATTTCAGCTGCGGGGCATTGCTGTCCTGATGGCTGTTCCACCAGTTAAATCTCAAATTGTATTAATATTTGATTTTTGGAGGGTGGGGTAAAATACGGTACAAAGAGGAGGGCTGTCCTTGTTCACGGTGAAAGAGCACCAAGCTGTATTTTGGTTCACATGTAGGAATTCGCTTAGCGTGGCAGCAATGGTCTAACATTCAGCCACCACTCACCCTCTTTTCAACTGATCTGGGGGAAAAAAAATAACAACAGATTTTTGTTTAGTGTATAAAACCATGACCTAGAATTTCACTGCTGCACCTCGATCACAATGTTAAAAATGCATCCAAAGAATGCTGAAGTAATTAGCACGTTTTAGTAACTGCATATTGGTCACAGCAGAAGAGGCTGAACCGAACCCAGTCTGATTTCCATTATCGCCTGTAAAATCATTCCTTAGAAATAATAATAATAAAGAAATCTATGCAAGGTCATTTCATTTCTGGTTTTTGGTGGCTTGCTAATGCAGCAGCAGGATACTTAAAATGTGCTCTCCTAGCATGAAGTAGCTAATTATATCTTTAAAACATTATTTATTATGACCTTATAATGTTCTAGCATAAGACTGCTTTATACATTGACCAGTATAAAACGATTATATTGGGTACAGGTTTCAAAAAGTAACAAGCATCTGTAAATCCAGATATGAATGAATGGTATTTAATAAGATTGTTTTCGTTTAAAAATGAGTATTTATGTGTTGCTGTAGAAAGAGCAGCAATGTATTCTGTTTATGAATGCTATTGTGCCTGAGGTTAGGATCCCACACACAATCTGAGATGCAGCCAAGAAAAACAGCCCTGATAGACAATGCTTCACTTCACCTGCTACAATACTGTGCATTTCATTTATGTCAAGAATATGTACAGTTAGGGTTCATTCACCTCATTATTTTGTTACATCTACTTTACGGTTAACCAGTCTCTCTTGGAAATAATAAATAACTGTTTTTAAAACAATTGCAGCTTTGCATTCAAAAGATCCACTTTCAATTTATAGAAAAAAATATTCACCATTTTTATAAACTAGCTGGCTCTCGAAAATAGAATTTAGACTCCACCAACTCTCTTTCTGCTTGGCAAGATTGATTTTACACTGCCTTCCATAAGTAGATTACCAAAGCAAAATGAAACATCTTGGGCTTTATCTAATGCTTTGCTTCACCAGCTCTACCAAACGTCAAAATATATGAGTAAATGTTAATTCTCTGTGCAGCTTTATTGTAAACACCTCCCTCTTAACCTCCTCAATTTCTGCCTGAGCAAAAAAGGGAAAAAAGGGAGAGAGAGAGAGAGAGAGAGAGAGAGTCAGGGAGGAAAGGAGAGAGAAAAATCAGCCTCCACTACCAAAATACCATCAGCACTTAAAGGAGACCCTCTCTTTAAAATGCCTTTACATTCTAAACTGCATTAAGTCTCCCTTCCTATGATATAACATAATCCAGCCTGATCCTGACTTCACCTACCCCCCGGGCCAAAGAAAATAGACTCAAAATCTGAATTCTCACATTTTTATAGCCCATCTTCAAGATGTACACTCCATTTTTTTAAAGCAAACTTCCCTATTTCACAACTGGTTTCCACAAGAAGAAACTCAAGATAAAAATTTCAGTCCCTTATAAACTGACACAGCCATCTCAAAATGTCAGTCTGTGCATTCCACTAAAACACGAACCATCAATCAGAAATAATCTGTCTCCTGCAAGATTTCACTAAAGTTCACAACCGTAAGATGATTTTGTTGGCATCGACTACGGAGCTTTTCTTTTTTCTTGAGGGGGAGGGAGCACCCAGTTCTTATTTATCCACATATAATTTTTTCATAGCATTAATTTTCAGTATTTTCTCAGCAATGATTCTTTTTTAAATGTCGTTCTTGAGATGTGTTTTTTAATCTCAGCTCTCCGTTAGGACAACTACATGTACAAAATTTTATAGGCTTATAATTCTATATGCTATATATAAACATAAATAAAAACCTAGAGGTCAAAATAAATAAAATAAAACTTTTATTTTTTAAATAAAATTATGTTTTGGTTAAAGAAAAGATAGTGTATCATTTTTGTTAGTAGTACAGACAATTTTTTATCCAAAAGAATACATTGTGCTTTATTGTGTCATTTGTCTGAATACAGACTCAGTGGAATATCTAAATGATACCCTGCTCTGAACTCCAAGTTGAAAGTAAGTTTTTATTATACTTGAGGGAAACAATGGGTTCAGCTGCTTATTGCAAGGAGCAATTGTCAAGGGAGAGTTAAACTCAATTACTGTAACCATACTGAATAAAAAATACTGCCAAGAACAAAAATACGCCTGGGTAAAGACAGCTACTGAATAAAAAAATCGACATAAAGCGTATCAAATATTTATTTATCTGGGCAACAAAGGACTATGATACATTGATAGGCATGGAAACTACTGCCGGCACAACTCAATACAATACAACTATAACTGCTTCCAATATGGCCAGTGGAAATACAGGATACCAGGTGGTCCCAAATGTTTGAAGTTCTTTGGGAAAAAAAAAAAAAAAAGAAAAAAAGGAGAAAAATAAAAAAAAAGAAAGGGAGGGGGAAAAAAAGGGGGGGAAAAAATGAAAGTAAAGCTAAATGTTGTTTTAAAAGACAGTATTAATTTATTGCTCTGTTGGTGTTTTTGGGAGAACAGTGGATGAAAATAACTTTTTTCATTTTCCACAACACATAAGGGTTGTAAAACCACTAACATGTTTAAAAACCTTGCCAGGGTCCAACATCACTTTATTTTATCTTCGATGAGAAACTAAATGTCATACTAATTATATATAAAAATTCGTGGTTTTTTATTTGTTCAGCTGCTTCATTGTCGCTTTTAACATGCTACAACAGGGCTAAAAATGATGAATCCCAGAGAAAAACCCCCAAAAAACCTCTGATATCTAAATAAGTACCATGAACCACATGATGAACTAAGAGGGGAAGATTTAAAACCCACTAAACAAGAGGTAAACGAGATCACCAGATAAATAAAAAAAGGCTTAAAACAGACTCACCATATTTACAATTCCCATTAAATTACACATAAATAAATATATACATACATGAACACTGATTCCCTTATATAATAACCGTGAATCGTGTTGCAATAGAAAGTTCAAGTTGGTCGCTTTACCTTGGACAGGAAAAAGTTCTACAACTGAAGATATGACATGGAACCGCTTGTGTTTTGTGTTCAAGTTTATTCACAATACTGATAAAATGTCATCAGTCCTTTTTGCCTTTTTTTATGTCTGCTGTTGCTGTTGTACTTTTTCACTTTTTTTTTTTTCATTTTTAGTATGGCTACAATCTTAACTGAAGTTTATGTAAGGGAAGGTGGTGATTCAGTCCGGTGAAGCTCATAGAATTTTTAAGTATTATTTATTTCTTTTTGTTTGTTTTTTTAAAATTTTTAATATATTTTTAGAAAAAGAAGTCCTTTTCTTTTTTGTTTTTTTTGTTGTTTTTTTTTCCTCCTTTTGTTTTATTTAAAAAAAAGTTCACAAACTCAAGACAGAACTTTTTTTCTTTGCTGGCTCCGTCCCCCTGTTCTGTTCTCTTAGGCTCCAAACTGGGGTAAAACGATGGTGGCAGTGGGAAGAGGGGGAGAATTTAAGCGGGAGCAAATGGAAATGTGGATGCTGGGAAGGGGTGCGGAGAGAGGGCAGAGCAGTCCTGCAGAGTCAGAGAACAGGACTGGCAGAAGGACGCTCATTCTGTTGCTGTAGCCTGGGGTGCTGGGTGCTGGGGAGAGGGAGGAGGGAGATGAATGGATCGATGGGCTATGAGGGGGAAGGGAGAGGAGCATGTGGGGGGGGAATCCTCACTTTCGGTGCTTCTCCTCTTTGTCGCCGCTTTTGGTGCTGTTGTCTGTGTGGCTGTTGGGGTTGTTGCTGAGGTACATTTTGTCCATGGCCTTGAGCGCCTCGGTGAGATAGTTCTGCAGGGCAGTGACGGCAGCACACACCGCCGGGCTCCCAAAGCCGTGCGAGATGAGGTTGAAGTGGGTCAGGCAGCTCTGGATGCCCGGCTCCAAAATGGGGTTGGGCCGCGAGTTCCCCAGGGGAGATCGGTCCTGAGCCAGCAGGTCAGTGAACTCTTTACAGATCTGTCTGTAGCACAAATGGAGCAGAGAGACAGAGGGAGGGAGGGAGGGAGGAAAGGGAAGAGAGAGGGAGAGAAATGAACCATCACTGGCGGCAGCAAAGCCCGTGCATTCTCCCTGCTGGATTGCACAAGCCCCTCGATCAAGGGGGTTCCTGCCCCTGAGCACACACACTCTCTCACTTCTCCCTTTCCTCTCTATGCATCCTTCCCTCTAATTCCCACACTTCCCCAGCACACACAAATCTCTTCCCTTCACCTTGCATGCACACAGGGACTGCACACCGTACACCACACCCCAGCCCCCTTGAACACACAGGCAGACAACAGGAACACGGAGACACATGCCTCTTGCCCCACTGATCTCCATATCTCAGCCCCCACCACTCTCCACAAATACACATCCCTTCCCAGCTGGGGTTTGGAGCACCAACATAGTTTAAAGTTCCTAAGCAGGCTTAAGAGATGGGTTGTGATATCCAAAGGTAGATTAAGGGATTTATGCACATCTTGGAAGATCCCTTTTTTGGGGGGGAACCAGAGAGGCATGTGGGCCTCTTCCCTCACAAGGCTAAAACACACCTGTGTGTCAGGAAGAATGAGTGAGGGTAGAGCAGGGAATTGAGGGTTTAAATTACAGTATTCTGAAACATTTATGTATGTAAGTCTCTTATCTCCAAATCCAAAGGGACCTTTCCACAGAGGGGAAGGCTGACGTTAGCCAGCGCCTGGAAAGTTCCTTCCAGAGAGGTGAGAAGGGAGGATATGAGGGCATGGTGCAGAAGATATGTTATATCACCTACTCAACTGCACAAATGGTTGGAGAAATAACACACCTTATAGCAAGAGAGCTCAGAGGGGTGTTGAAACAGTTTGTATTCTAAAACCCACATTAATGTCTTCCAGCCATAAAGCGGCTCCCATCTTCTGCTTGTGTCCTCTGGCACTGTGCCCTTTGGTGACACCTCCATTGGTAATTAAGGGCTACTAAACAACCCTTTTAATTTCCAGCAAACATACCAAAACAATCATTTTTCACACACCACCTGGAAGTCTAGGCAACCCCGCCAAGGATAAACTCTGCTAGCATTTTAACTGTGTACAGATTGTAATTTCAAATATATTTTTAATATCCCTGTATTTGCTAAGTAACAGAGCTGCTTAGGCAGGAAGAACCATTGCCGATTTTAATGAATTGAAGTCAGTTTAATGTGCTAGTTTTATTTTACTGTCAATGGGAAGCCTTCCCTTCTACTTAAATTGATAAGCTAAGCAAATAGGCCCAGAAAATGTTTTGCTTTGAAGAATTACTGCTTTTTCTGTAACTAAACATCCACCCTCAATTTGTACAACTCGCATTCAAGGTAATCTGTGCAAACTGATTTGATGGAAACTACACTGGGTTGTAGAGTTCTCCTATACCAGGAGGGCCAACACACCCCACTCACAACTTGCAAAATCATCAACCACTGGTTATATGGCAAACAAATATGTTCACAAATAAAAGCCCCAAATCCGAGTTTGTCCACCTCCCTCATTTCTAAGCAACATGACAGAGAGTTAAATGTCTTACTTTGTAGCTAGAAGCATGTTTTTTCTCGTGACTTGCTCGTTTGGATCGGAATGTTGTCGGTTGAGAAATTCAGCTACTGCTTTGGCAGGAAATTCTGTCTCACAAACATACCCAAAATCTCTAGCTAGATGTACTGCTTCTCCTGAATAGGGAGGCGCGGGTGGGGATGGAAAGAAACACACAGCTCATCAGTACAGATTGCACAGAGGCAAAAATCCATTTGAAAAAAAAAACAACAAAAAAACCACTACATTCTACTTTGACTTTTTCTCTTTGAGAAAGTGAGGGCAGGAAATGCTAATTACATCTTATCTTGCAGTTTTCTTTGCTTCAGTTGAAGGCAATGCAAATTCGTATTTTCATTACAATTGTTACAAGTGAAATCTTGCATAATAATTTTCAAAAGTTCACACTGACTAACAGATACTTTTAGACAGACTGGCTCCATCCACCCAGAATGCGTGCTTCGATTTACATCTCCATACCTATATAGAACCATTTATGTACATTTTATTCACAGCTATTTATTCTGAAAATGTGTTTGCCTCAGCCACATCTCTATACTCTTTTGCAATGCATCAATGATTAATATTGATCATAATTACTCCTAGAGATCTTCTAAATAAAATGCATTAAACAGCTAAGTGTTTAAAATTTAACTTGATCACATATAATTATATGTTCACCCCCAAACGATTAACCATGAGAATTTTAGGGTCATTCTACCGAGTCTGTCTGTTTTGTTGATTTTCAAATCTTTGGTTTTAATTTCCTGAACCAGTTGGTTTTTACTGCAGGGCTTCCTGCCATTAGCTCTAGCTCCGGAAGAACGCATGCGCCAATTAGAGCTTCAAAGCCTCAGTCCAGTGAGCTTGTTTCCATAAAATGGAGCGGATCATAAACAATAACAGTACTCTAGAAACTGCCTCATCGCTACAGGATTCAAAGCCCCAGCAATGTTTATACTATCATCTCCCCAAAATTAGCCACCATCACTAAGTTATCTGAAGATCAGGCCTTTGGTTTTGTTTTTTTAAAAATCATTCTTTTCAAAGCCATTGTATGTGAAAGCCAAACAGAACAATAGATTACCATAAAACCTTCTCCATATTCATTAACATCACAAATAATGTTAAGCATCTACCAGATCTAGACTTTTTACAAGTTTTCCCCTCATGATTTTTTACTACAGCGTGTCAATGCAATTGCAAAGCCTTTTCAGAAACATGAAGACTCGGTAATTTTCACGCAGTATAAATATAGTTTGTTCACTAATCCTGATGTTTAAAAAAATGACACCTGGCATCATCGCACAGCACTTCTTTCCCCATCTCTTTGAACATGAAACATTTCTCGCAGAATGCAAAGCAACAACAAAACAAATTCCCACCTACACAACCAAACTTAAGCAAAACCTGGGCAGCTTGGGCTGAGCTTAAAAGTGCTTTACAAACTGAACCAGTCTAAAACGCAGTCAAACCCATAAGTAAGGGGAAAGGAGAGGAATCTATTGGCAGGCCTCAGGCATACTTTGTGTCAGCCAGTGTGACATGGCCACTGCTTCAAAACTAAACAACTGCAAACTCTTGAGCCTCCCACCTCCTAGTACAGACAGCATAAAACACCCCAAGGCATTAAAAGTAAGTTGCACCTTTTCTGGCCAAAGCAAAGCAGAGAATGATATAGCCAAGGGAACATGTGTTCTGAAAATGAGAACCAAAAGGGGGTGGGGGCTGGTGGTGGTGCAACTTTGAGGCTTTCAGGACACCATTAATTCATGGCTGAGGTCAAGGATTCCCAAATTAATTCAGGAAGTAATGGTCACGCATTTCTCAAATGCAGATGTCAGAAAAGTTACATGATTTACTGTTATGTGACTGCAGGCTGGGAGGGAGAACAAACGTAAAGTAGCTGCAGTTTCTGACATTTAAAATGGCTTGATTGTCCACCTGTGGCAGAAGAACAGCAGTGAAGTATTAGAGGCTCTGCTGCCCTTAACTTCCAACTCAATACTGAGGGGTGTCTTATGGGGCTAAGCCCACAATCCCCCTTCACAGGGATCCTTCCCATGCTGCTCCCAATGAGATTGGCTTACTCCATAAGAGGGATTACTCATCTGAATGAGCGAGCAAGATGGGGCCCTGAAAACATCTAGCTCAGAAACTTAGAAGCAAATAAATAGCAGAATGCTTTGCTGAGTCTGCAGGACTCACGCAAATCCATTTCAGGTTATAACAAAAAGCAAAGGCATACAATTAACCAGATCTTTTTTTTAAAACATAGAAAATAACGCCCTTCCAAATGCCAACGAGCAGCACTGGCTCTGGGAAAGGAGAAAAAAACCCCAAAGGACCCAACACCGCGTCTTCTCCCATTTGGCAAAAGCAACAGGCACATTTTCCAAACGAGCCCTCCCAGCTCTTTCAGTCACTTACCCTCCACGAGTGATGTGAGCAAGGTAACGTTAGCAGCTTTGCGCCTCCCGGCTGGCAGGTTTAGTCCTATTTTGTCCAGTTTCTCCCTCAGAGATCTCCCTCCGTTTTTAGACTTTGCCCTGCTCCACACAGAAAAGCATTGAGAAGTGGGACTTGGGTTGGCTCCCACCTACACATGCCCCCAACACATCGCCTTCCCATGGACGAGAATAAGGGGTTTAGGCAAAAGGGATGGGATACATGGCTGTGGGTGCCCGAAGACCAACTCTTGCTGAAAGCTGAATCCCAGATACAGGCATGGTGCTTTGGATATTCCCATATGTAGAGAACAGGGGCCCTCACTAAGCTCTGGATCAGCCCCAGGGCTGATGGGGAGCTTTGAGGTGGCTGCCTGAGCTCCCAAGGTGCCATGGACATGGTGCAGCTTCTCCCCAGGTGCTGACGGGAGGAGGCCAATTTGTACAGCCAGCAGCCCCAGAGCATCACCGCCCTCACACCAAACTCTACGCGGCCCATCTGTAGCTTCTCAGCAGAGCTGGGCTAAGCAGGACTGCAGAGATGGGAACTGCCTTAATTAATCCTGGATGTTATTCCCTACCTGAGCACTGCCTAATTGCCTGGGTGAGGCCACAGGGTGGGAGCCCATGGCAGGATGCCCACCACCAAGGTGCTCCTGGGGGGCGGGTGTGTGCGCCCGTCGGGGTGTTCGTGGCCGCGACACGGGCAGGGACACGCGGGGCCTCCGCGGCGGGGCTCGGGGACCGCACAAGGCCGTGCGTTGCCATNCTCCCTCCCTCCCGCACGGCACGGCCCGGCATCCCGCCTCCCGCGTCCCCCCGCCCCTCACCTCCGGAGCACTCCGCCCAGCAGGGAGGCGTTGAGGCACTCGGGCGGCGACAGGCGTCTCTGCACTTCCGCCACCGTGACCTTGTACTTGGAGGTGGAGCTGAGCAGCGAGAGGCGGCCCGGCACCGAGCAGAAGACCTCGTTGGGGTTCACCACCCCGCCGAAGAGCGCGTCCTTGTTGATGGGGATGGAGGAGACGGCGTTGTTGTTAGACTTGGAGAGGGACACGGGGCCTGCAGGGAGGGAGGAGCAGGGAAGTGAGGGTGAGGAGCGGGCGGGGAGCCGGGGAGGGAGGGGGAAGCACCCGAGCCGCTCGCTGCGGCCAGCCCCGGCCCCGCACCGTTTGCGGGGCAGCGGGGACGCAGCGGGGGCACCCCTCCCCTCTCTCGTCGGGAGGCGCAGGGAGCGAGCCGGACAACCCTCGACCCGCAAGCAGGGAAATTGAAAAGACCCCGCAGCGGCCCCCCGCAGCCCCTGTCGGGCGCCGAGGCCGCCGGGTGCCGCACGTCGGTACCACCCGTGTCCGGCGGGCAGTGCCCGGGCCGCGGCGCAGCCGGCAGGATGGGCGGCAACCCTGGGGCTCCACCACCCCGCCCGCGCATAAATTTAGCGTGGAAAACCCGTAACGCAGCGAAGAACCGGCACCCCAAAATACAGCCCGGTCCCTGCCCGGCGGCGGCTGGCGAGGAGGTGCCGGGCCGTGCCGCCGCTCGGTGCCTCGGGTCCCGGCCGCCTTCCCTTTCTCTGCCTTAGCCCGTTCCGCTTGGCGGGCGCGGTCCAGCCAAGCGGGGGGCTCTCTCCGTTTTGGATAGATCACTTGTGACATTAATAGCTCTGGGAAGGCTAATAGATACAACAGGAGTTAAACGAACTCTTGAGATTACTAATAAAAGAGCCAATTATCATGTCGACTTGGAAAGAGCATCTCTTAAGATTTATCCCTTGCACATCTAATTTGACGTGACAAAGGCTTTACAGGCGGGGGGTGGGGGGGGTATGAAACTTCAGGTTCGCTGGCTGTACAGTGATTAGGGTTAGAGAGGAGAGTGCCTCTACTCAGCACGTCTCTCCAGTGTGTGGCCAAATTCCAGGCGGACACGCAGCCGTGGCACCCCTCAGAGCAGGCAGGAGCTAGCTGTGCCTTCAGCCCTGCCGGTTTTACTCCAACAGCAGCTCACGACACAGCATCCAAACGCAAAACCCATCACCTTCCACCGACAACCCCCTTTGCAAAACGTTCTGCGCAACCTTTCCCAATCCTTCGGTTGTCCGAAGAAAGACGGCAAATGAAAATCGAGTGAAAATTTGTAATAAATATTTTGCACGATTTGGGTACCGGCTTCCAAGCAATTCAATTCCAAGTGAAGCAAGCGCACAAAGCCAAGGAAAACCAAACCACCCTAACCACCGACAGACATCAGTTTCCAGAAGCTTGCCCCTTGTTCTCCACCAGTACACCTCATCACCACCGTGATTGAAATAAGAAAACCCGAAGGAGGGGGAACAACAATTTCACTTTCACAGCCCCATTTACCAACAACGATTCAAGCCCTGCGCTCAGCCAGATGCATGGGGCAAACCATGAAACCCAATTGTTCGCTAATGCACTAGAAGACCGGCTCGGATTTTCTAGATCATCTGCTAACATTTTTACTCGTTAACGACAACTATAATTAAAATACCCAGCAAACGTGGCCATTTAAGAGGGCTGATTTCAACCCACATCGCCCGTTTTTCTTTGCTTCCAACCTTTCGGCCAACAGTACATGCCAGAGGAAGGAGTCCGGGGCCGGGGGGCTGGAGGGGAGAGGGGGGAGGCCGGGTAAGTCCTCCCTGCGAGCAGTCCCCAGCCTGTGACGACATGTTTGGTATGCGCAAGGAAACGGCTTACCTTTCTTAATTACAGTTTGATCTGGGATGTTAATACCGGGGTCTTCTACGTGCTGCAACAAAAGGAACAGGCAGGGATGTCAATGTACAACCCCAACAAAAGGCAGGGAGGGCCGAGGTGGGATGAGGTGCGGGATAAGTTGTGTGTCCCCCCCACTTCCCGGGCACCGTGTGGGGCGGGAAAACAACAGATCCTGCATGAAGGGCGGGGGAAGGGAGGAAAGAGATTTGGGGGGATTTCCTTTATCGAGAGGAATCCTGCATCCCTCCCAGCTCTTCCCCCGATCCCCAAGAAAAATATAATAAATCATTCACACACCCCCGGGGCCCGAGTGGCCTTAAGCTTCTGACGGTTCCCTCCTCCCGTCCCTTCCCTCCTCCCCGGGAAGCAGCCCCGGCCCGGCCCAGCCCAGCCCTTCTCCGCCGCTGCGCCCGTTCCCGCGCCCGCAGGTGGGAAAGCACAAAGGAGCGCGGACCGGTGCAGGGCTGGGGGGGCCCACGCATCCCGCGCGGCCCCGGGCTCCCCCACTATTGTCCCCTCGCAGGTTCCGCGGTCGCGGCTACAGCTGGGGTTCGCGCGGCGGAGTCACGACGTGATTAGAAAGTCAAATGAAATCATGTTTTCTAATTCCAAAAACTGACAGGCAATATAATGTCTGGCTGTGTTTACAAATTAACACCAGTGCTGCTGAGATAGAAGATTTCGCAATTGTTACAAAACCCAGGCATTACCATTTAAAAAACTATTACTTCCTTCTCTAGTCTTTGTCCAACAATAATACTGATTCTAACATTTTCCATTCTGTCTTGGATTTATGCTCCTGTTAATTGTGCCTGATCTCAATGATTCCGGGTGGATGGTACTAAGTTGCTTTATTACAGGTTTTATTATACTCAATGCTCTCATTTGTAACTTGCCTAAAGTGCTTCTGGATTTAAGTATAATTAAATTGAGAAATGTTCAGAAATGACTACTGCTGCAGTTCTTGTGTTTTAACTATATGGGGAAATATGATCCCTTTATGCATGCACCCTAAACCCATAAAGTAAATGTAGTGTGGCATAATACTTTTATTTGTGTTATTTCTACACATATTCCATACAGGGAGGACTGTTAAATTTAAAATCCCACAGAGATATTTATGATTAAATAATTTTCACCATCTACTTGACTTTCTTAAATATTTAGTGGTCGTTTTTATTAAAGGTTAACTGTTGCAGCAGCGGAAATATTCAAAAATTACCCTCCCAACTGAGATTTCTGTAAAGGTTTTTTCTTTGTTTGCTTTTTAAATCAGATAAAATACTCTTAGAAGATGCACCCTATTATTTTATACTTTTCTTCATGAAGCCTGCTGATTCAGTCTTACAGAGAAAAAAAATGGCTAGGCTGGCTTAAGGATTTAAACCAGATGGCATTTGATTTTCACAAAGTATAGCAATGCTATTAATTCATAGATCTGCAGAGGAGGCTTCCCGAATCAGCCCATTGCCATGGAGCACAACTGAGGAGAGGGAGAATTCAAGAGAACATTTTAGGTCATGTTCTTCCTACAGCAATCAGGGGCTTGCAGTCAACAAATTAGTTTATTCTTACGATTGCCTCCATGTTATTTTATATCAGGTTTAAAGAATCGACCTACTCTTAACGGATCCAAATTGCTTACTAAGTCCTCCACTTTGGAAAACGTATGCGTTTATTGCAAAACTGCTAAACACAACCAGCAATTTTCTGTGGCTAATTTAGCCAGATGAGGGCTGTAATAAATTCACTATTTTCCCCGAGTATAATTTACAAAAGATTTCAAAATGATCCCCAAAAATAGGTAAGTTCATCTGAACATTATCCTTGCAACACGAAACTGTACTCATTAAACTGTCAGCGAATATATTGTTGTAATATTTGATCCTGTAATTTGGGATGGCATTTCGGCAAAAATCACATCCAGATACCACAGTTCCCTCCTCTTTCCTCCTGCAAGTCGAGCAGCTTCAGTCCCTCAGCATGAGCTCTGTGGGCTTTAATAAATTTATTGCCATGTTCTAATTCCATTTTCAGGGAGAAACCCAGAAAGATGAACTTTGATCACGACCTATCATGTTGCATAAGGCCACTTTCCTAACTGAACAATAGCCGTGGCTTGCTTCGTAAGTAGCCTGTGCACTAATGTCATGATTAATTAGAAATCATTTTCAAAGTCTGTACTCATCAATAACAGAATTATGTCCCCCAAATAATACATCCTCCAATAGGCTCCCAACATTTAATTTAATATAGGGTGTAGAAGGTCTGACTCGAATTCGATAACCTATAGGTAATGATTTATGAGGTCATCCCTTTGCACCACTACTAAAGGAAGGCGGCAGCATTTTAGTATATCTCTTCCCTGATTTGTCAATTAATTCCTTTAGAGAAGAGGATCTGCTCATACCCTCTTATAACTTTGGATGTGGTTATCCCATATGCCAATACTCTAATCATGGGAAACCAATTTTTCCTTCTTAGGCCACTTTCACCCACTGCCCCCACCCCCTTACATTTGCAAGATCTCGTTAAATGTCCTCACAGGCATTTCAGACTCGTGTCTTTCCCAAGGCAGTAAGAAATCCCCAAATGCACGGCCCTGTGGTGATATTATATATTCTTCCAATCGTAACAGCTTATTGTCATTGAGAAGGAAAGATATTGTTAACGATGACAGTAATTTGATTTATTTATATTTTAGTGGGCAAGTTAGTGGGGAGGCGTTGCGCAGGGACGAGCTGCGAAAACCTTTTGTTCTAGGTGGGGGCTTCACTTTTCCGGGGGGGGAGGGGGGGTAGTTCTCTTCTTCCCTCCCTCTCTCTTTTTTTCCTTTTTTTTTTTTTTTTGGGGGGGGGGGGCGGTCCCCTCCCTCTCCCTACTCCCGACGTTGAGCTCCCGCGGGAAGAGGGACGAGTGGGCCCCGGGGAGGCCCCTTGGCTTACCGGCACGTCCTCGATTGCGTGGGGGATGGAGTGGAGGGGCAGGTCGGCTAGCCCCGAGCCCAGCCCGTGAGGGGCGTGCAGCAGGTCGTCGTGCCGCCGGTAGTCCCTGCGTGGGTCGAGCCCCGAGAGCTGGTGGGGCAAACCCCGGTGCGTGTGGAGCAGCCCCGTCTCCTGGCTCTGCCTCTGTCCCGGCCATCCTGGGTGCTGGGGCTGTGGCTGGGCATGGAGGGGGTTGAGGCTGTACGGGTCGTTCACGTGGGAGTAAGGGTCCTGAGACTGGGGGTAGATGGGCTGGTAA
>VZTX01008514.1:9404-20680 GCA_013400915.1 Pardalotus punctatus | reverse complement strand
CAGGGGATGGCACGGGCTGGCAGTGCCCGAGCGGCTCTGCTGTGACCTCTCCTCCCGGCCGGGCTGGCTGCAGAGCCCCACTTTTTGGGAGGGAAAGCCTGGTTTTCGGCAGAAAAGGGGAGAAGGTCAAGGTTGGGTGTTGAATTCCTCGGGACTGGCGCAGGTTTGTGCAGAGCCGCCGCTCCCGAGGCTCTGCTGTCGCATCCTGACGGTGCCGGGGGAGCAGCAGTGCCGATGCCCCGGCTTGGAGCCAGCCCAGGATCCCACCCCGAGGTGATGGTCCGGTCCCTGGGAGCATGAGGGGGTTGAAATGAGCCATCCCCACCCCCTGCAGGAACCCCCCGGCTCACACCCAACTCCTGCTCCATGGCCCGCAGCCCGACCCAGGTTATTCAGCAGCTCTTCGCTATCCTTTCTCTCAGTCCAGCAGTTTTTTCCTCTCTGTATCTCATTATTTTAGAACAGGAAGTTTGGAGCAAATTATGTGCTAATTATAGCTCTGCTTCACATCTACGTCTTCAGACTGTTACACTCAGGAATAAGAGTGTCAAAATTATGTTGAGAAACGAGAATGTGTCACAGGAAAAGAGCTCTTTCTTCCTTGTACACATTTTATATAAAATATGTATTTTCTAAGTCATCATTTTGGCTAAGAAAATGATTCCTGATTCCTCTGCCTTAAGGAAAAATAGGTGAGGGTTTATGGTTGAAGCCAATAGCAAAACCTGGATGCCAGGGTGGGCTGAGTGGTTTCATGAAGTGCAGGGATGGCCAGAAAAAAGCGCCTTGAAAGAATGGCTGCAGGAAGGAAGGTACAAAACGATTGTGTTAGGGATTAAATGGCACGAGCTGAGCTTCTGCTCAGCCATGGATTCCTCTCCTGGCTCTGTATGGTCACAATTACTGAGGCCAAGGGAGTCTGGCTCCTGGATGGTGAGATTCTTGTTCTGTGTGGAGATCATTTTCTTCCAATTTGGTCAATTGGTTTATAAATTACAATGGGATCTAGAGAAGAGTTTCTTAAAGTTACAGGGGATCTTATTTTCAGAACAAGTTAACCTTTTATTAAAGTCTTTGAATGGACACTGCTGTGAAGCACAGTCTGATGGGAGGTGTCCTGTCCAACGTGGCCTTGAACACTTCCAGGGGTGTGGGATTGCCAGTTGCCTGAACTTGTAATGGAGTTTGTTTGTTTTTTTAATATAGTGTATGTGTGTTTATAATTCCTCCTTTCACAAACTCAGCACTAGACTAAGAGTGGGTCAGACCCTCTAAATTTCTGCTCATGTTAATGAGAGAACACCGTTGGATTGCCTAACTTTGCATAATAAACACTGAAAATGAGCCTGAAGTCATCTAGTCTTGCCCTAAGGCACAATCAAATATAATGAAGCTGTTGTGAAGTGATGTCTCTTTAAAAATCCCCAGATATCGTAGGAAATCCTTCAGTCCTGATCCTTGCAGTTTGCACATTTTAAGGGGACTTTGCAAAGGCAGGTATGTGGTTGGACACTTTTATGTATTCCCCGGGCTCTTTTTGTAAATATTTCTTTGGTCTAAAACGCTTACAATTTGCACCCATTACCAGCATTCTCTGTAAATCCATATCTGCTATTCATCTCTGCTGGGGTAATTCCCACCACTGCTCCAGGAAGCAGAGGGCTTCAATTCCCATTTTTATGTTTATGGTTTGGTGTCTGGCTTTCCAGCCATATGTTTTTATGGAAGTAGAAGAAATATGTACAGATGAGAGCTCTAAATACTTGAAAGGTTGGAGTATCTGACTTCTGCTCTTGAAAGAGCAGTTTCTCCCTCTGTAAATGCATTTTGAGCGTGTCATCCTCCCAGCTGGCTCTCGCTGTGACGGAGGAAGAGAAGGGTTAACACCCTGAAATGCTGCTGCATAATGCATCGGGGAGCTCACTGAGGACAGGTTTGGGGTTTTTTTCCAAGATAAAGTGCTGTAAAAGGCTTTTATGGCTCAATCCCCGGCTCAGCAACCTCATCGTGCGCTTTATGAGTTTACAGGCTGCAGGTAGTGAGTGCTGGAGGCAAAACAAACGGGAGCTGCTTAGGGCAGGTGGGAGGGAGCAGAACCCAAACCACCCTTGGAAATCCCATAAGAGCTGCCCCGGACCGGCACGGGCCCAGGAGCAGAATGGCATTGCTGGGAAAAGTGGGAACTGCCCTTCTCTAGGTGAATTTAAAATTGTGAGGGGTCTGGAGGGGGAACTGGTCAGGGAGTGGCTGAGGACACTTGGCTTGTTCCTCTTCCGCAGAAAAGGAGACTGAGGGGACACCTCGGGGTGCTGCAGCTTCATCCAGAGGGGCAGCTCGGATTTCTGTCCCTCTGACAGGGACAGCACCCAGGGAATGGCTGGAGCTGGGCCAGGGCAGGTTTAGGGTGGAGATCAGGGAAAGGTTCTTCCCCCAGAGGTGCTGGGCACTGCCCAGGCTCCCGGGGAATGGGCACGGCCCCGAGGCTGCCAGAGCTCCAGGAGGGCTTGGACAGGGATTGTTGGGGTGTCTGCAGGGCTGGGAGCTGGATCAGTGATCCCTCTGGGTCCCTTCCAGCTCAGGATGTTTTCTATCATTTTTTGCATCTGGTGATAACAGAAACTTATTCAAATCAATTCCAGGGAATGATTGCAGCAATCATCATTACTTATGTTGCGAGGTGGGACTTTGGCACACTCGGATTTTAGGTTTAGTCCTCTTGGCCTTCAGCCAGTCAGAAAAGGCTCTTGCACAAATCTCTTGCACCTACCAGTCCAAAGGATGTTGAACAAACAGCCCCACCCCTCCAAAGCAGGACTGGTCACCTGGGGCTGCATGGCCAATCCTTCTCCTCCTGCACTGCCTTGCCGGGAGCAGGGTTCTCCAGAGGGATGAGGGTCCACCACACTTCAACACACCTTGTCTGCCCCAAAACGAGGAGCAAGAGGTGATTGGCAGGTTCCCCTCGGCTGGAGCGATCTCCATCTGCATCACCAAACGCTGATGCTGCAGGAAAGTTTAAAACACGACCCAACACCCAGGAAACAGCTAAAGGTACAGACAAAAACCTTGGGCAAACCGAAACACTTGGAGCTGGTGCTGAGTTCCTGCAGCTTTGTTCACAGATGGTTTTGTTTAGCTCCGTGAGTTAGTGCAAAGTGATAAGAGAGAAACACTTGCTGGATAAATCATAGCACCAGAGCTGGGACTGTGTGAACTCTCCAATTAAACTTGACAACTCCTTAAAAAATTTAATCCCACAGATGCGATGTGACAATTCCCAAACTGCAGCAGGAACACGGAGTGTGGCTCTCGGCCCTTCTGCCGTAGGACCGGCGTTGTGCTCACCCAGG
Source organism: Pardalotus punctatus (assembly GCA_013400915.1). NCBI lineage: Eukaryota > Metazoa > Chordata > Aves > Passeriformes > Pardalotidae > Pardalotus > Pardalotus punctatus. The sequence continues at coordinate 17,330 of VZTX01008514.1, read as the reverse complement.
AGGAGGTGGAGGAGCCTCAGCCAGCGCCTCCACACCGAGCTGGGCTGTGTTAGCTCCAGTCATTTGGGATCTCAATGGCTGCCAGTGGGTTTTAGTCTCCTTCCATTTTCCTACTCAAGAAGGGCAGCTTCAGCAGGACTCAAAGCCCTGCAGGAGCTGACAGATTTCTCTTCCCAGAAAAATTAACTGAAGGAAGAACCAGGAGATGAGCTCTTGCCTGTCACTGGACAGCTGCCACTGGTTTTTCAAGTACTCCTTAATTTCACTCAAGTGTTTAAATTAAACCTTCCTGCAGTGGTGGGTTTGCCTCTCCCCAGGTACTGGGGATGCTCAGCGCTGTGATTAATCGGGCAGGTGTCGCTTCTTGTGTTTGGAGCCCACTTGAGAGTGAGAAATGGATTGTGCCAGAAGGGCTTGGTCTGTTTTCACTGATGGAGCAGATGAGATGGATCACGCAAACAATCTCCTCATTTGTAGGAGCCGGTCCCTTCTCCTGCTCAGCAGAAGCTGTGCCTGATGAACTTGGCCCCCCGAAGCTCGGAGCCCCAAGGGCTGCTCCCGGCAGCGATCAGGGATGTGAGTGATGCTAATCTCGGTTCACTTCTCCATAGACAGGAAAAGAAAGGGGAAAAGGAACAAAACACCTCTGTGATTACAACATTTATGTGATAAAAGCACTCCTGTGCCTGTCAGTGTTTTAGTACAAATTCTATGGGAAGGCTTTTCATTCTGCATAATCCTTGAATATATGTAAAAGGAACCTCAACAATCTCACTCCTCCTCCACCCTGTGTCTGGGGTTTGCTCAGTGAAGGGGAGAGGAAACAAAGGGGCGTTGGGGAGAGGGGGAATAGTTTCTTGTTATCCAAACGTTATTGACCCAGAGGGATTTGCCCCCCTCATTAGAGGTGTTCCAGGTATTTATAAGAGGCCGTGTGTGAGGGACTCGGTGTCTGCCTGGACCACAGACTGGTGCCAAAGGTGGGGAAAAGCACCATCATTTGGGTTTTAATTTGATTTCTTTTTAAATGCTCAAGCTACTTCCTTTGAAATCCAAGTATGAAAATAAACCACCCCAAAATAATTATTTAATAGGCAAAACTATCATTTTTCATGTTACATCTTATCTTCTACCCTCATGCACCAACTTTGACTAAAATCTCCCAATTTTCCAGCTCTTGGGGGAATGCTGTGAGGTCTGTTCCAAGTGCAGGAGTGCAGCAAGCAGCTCAAATCTGTGTTCAGATTACATTCAATTTACAGGTAGAAGTGGTGTGAAATACCCGCAGTCCCAAGTCCCTCTTTTCCGTATGTTTATTTTAAATCTCGTTGGTGTTAAATGGTAAGGCTGTACTTGCTCCTGAAGGTCGGGCAGAGCAGCTGTATGATAAACTGAGACCCTCAATTATGAGTGAGGGTTTTGCACACTGCAACAAACACCAAAATAGCTCTGGATGCATTTCACAATGGTCCCTCGTGTTTTCAGGAGCAGTCACTGCTCCGTGAGGTAACTCTGTGTAACTTGGAGAGTGTGAACTTGTTCAGCCATCTCCTTATTATCATTTAATTGATGCAGCCAAGTTTGACATAGCTTAGATTTAATGACTTGGTAGTAATCAGGATAATTTGCATATTTGGCATGGAGAAATGAAGATGGAAAACTTTTTTTTAAAATCCAGGGTATCTTTTGTGTACTTGAAGTGTTTGTGGTTTCCCATTCCCTGGCTCCTGGTGCCCCACTGCAGGCTGGGCTGGGATTGAAATGAGCCCGATGTCTATGTTTGGCAGGATCACGCTTGTCAGGGACCTGTTTTGGTGAAATCCTGGACTGGGTTGGGTGGGGAGGGACCTCAAAGCCCATCCATCCCACCCCAGCCATGGCAGGGACCCCTCCCACTGACCCAGGCTGCTCCAAGCTCCATCCAACCTTTCCTTGGGCACTGCCAGGGATCCAGGGGCAGCCCCAGCTGCTCTGGGAATTCCATCCCAGCCCCTGCCCACCCTCCCAGGGAACAATTCCTTCCTCAAATCTGATGTGAACCTATTTTCTGTCAGTTTGAAGCCATTCTGTCCCTCCATCTCCTGTAAACAGTCCCTCTCTGTCTTTCTCTGAGGCTCCTGTCAGCCACAACCCCTTCTCTTCTCCAGGCAGAACAATCCCAATTCTCTCATCCTTTCCGTGGGGCTGGCGCAGAGCCCCCCCAAAAGCAGGGCTTTGTGTGGTTTAACTCCTGTGCTGTGCTGAGCCTCTCACTGGGGAGGAGCTGCTGCTGATTTCGGGAGGCTCAGCTTCAGCCAGGGCAGCCCCAGAGCTTGGGACGGCTCCAGCAACGGGACACTCATCCTCTGGCAAGAGAGAATGTTTGTTGTAACCAACACCATGTCATCAAATGGGGCCGTGAAGTAATAAATTGCATTAATACCAGGCTGTTGTGACACTTAGAAATGCCCTGCAATTACTCATGCTATTAATTAACTGCAAGGAGTGTACTTTTGCAATTAGTTATCAGTACTTGCCAACTACTTCAAAGAGCAGCCAGCGAGTTGTTCTCGTGGGATTGGGGTGGAAGGAGCGGCAGGCACGGGGCAGAGGGAAGGGGAGCAGGGTCCCACGCCCTGGGTGCTGGCAGGAGGAGCTGGTGGCACCGTGGGGGGACTTTGTGCAGGCAAGAGCAGGAGCCCCGAGGGGCCATGGCCAGGGTGGGGCTGCTCTGTTATCCACTGGAGTTCTCACAAGGGGTCTGCAGGGAGGGCTGCCTTTCCTCTCCACCCAGGGCAAAGGGGGAGAGCCTTGGGAAAAACAAGCCTCTTGTGGAGGTCAGAGTGTGCTCTTCCGTTGGAACTCCTGATGAAAACCAGGGAAAAATGGGATATTAAAAAAAAAATGCTGCAGGACTCATTTTTCCTTTCTTTGATCGGACTGGTCTAATTTTAATTGTGCTTTCAGAAAATCACAGAAAGGGTTGGGTGGGAAGGGACCTTGAAGATCATCCATTTCCAACCCCTGCCATGGGCAGGGACCCCTTCCACTATGCCAGGGTGCCCCAAGCCCTGCCCAGCCTGGAAGCCCATCTTCAGAAGGGCACTGCTTTGGGTGGACAAAGGGCTCCAGAGCACACCTGGAACCGGGGCGGGACCGGGCTGCAGTGGGGTTTGTGTGTGCAGCAGTGATGGACAACAAACAGCTCCAGGGAATGGAGGTTTTTGAGGCTGGCTCTGCTCGGGGGGTTTGAGTGTCTGTGCCCCCGGGGTGGCACTCGCTGACAGTGACACCGCACCTCGTTTCCAGCTCTCATCTGTGAGCGTGAGGCTCCACACTGCCCTTGCTCAGAGCTGTCCTCACGTTTCTGCAGCTGACCCTGTCACGGGGACACTTTCATGGCTGCACTCGGTGATTAATTGCTGTAACCTACACTTTAAAATGCAAAGGCAATTACATAAATCTTTTCATGTTCACTCCTTTTCATATGAACCAATAGATGTAAAAGTGTCTCTAAAGCCTTATTTATCTTGCATTAAATCAGCAGTAATTGTAAAAATATTCCACGGCATCTGTGATCCAAATGCTGTTGCTGGTTTGATCCTTTCACTGTCTGGGTGCAAGGCACAGCTCTCATTTTCATGAACTCTACGGCTGTGTCGCTCTGCTGGCTGCGGGTGTAACCATTACCCAAAAAAATGGAGAAGGGGAGAGAGGCAAACATGAAACGTGCCTTTCATTTTGCATTTTTAAGACCTCATGAAATTAAATTTAATTTGTTCAAACTGTTGATCTGAGTTTTGAGCCTGGCTTTGAGGCTCTTCTGTTTTTATTGAGCATGAGCCTGATGTTGTCCCCAAGGCAGGTGTAAGAGATTCCAGTGGAATCACAAAACCATTAAGGTTGGAAAATCCCCCCAAGACAATTGAGTCAAGCTGTTCTCCAGCACTGTCAAGGCCACCACTGACCCGTGTCCCCCGGTGCCACATCTGTAAGGTTTTGAGCACTTCCTGGGGTGGTGGCTCCCCCGTGGCTGCTCATGGCCAATTAAATGACTTGCATGGGGGGGAGACAGAAGTTTCTTTTCTTTGGAATGATATCTTAACGGAAAGGAAAAGTTACAGTGCAATGAGTTTAGTCTGAGCCAAATGACAAAACTCTGGCAAATGGGCACAAGGAATGGCCATCCCTCCTGACTTTCTGTCCCTGTTTTTTTTTTTTTTTTTTTTTGAGGGAGCCCTGGGATTAGGGACAAGCACAGCAGTGCTGAGCCAGATTTTGCTGCAGGCTCCCGGGTGGGGCTCAGGGCAGCAGCCGGTGTCCCCAAATCAATTAACTCATTAACTCTGTGTCCTTCAGCGTTGCTGCTGCTCTGACCTGGCCCCAGAGTCCTTTCTGCACACCTTGGCCACAGACATTTGTGGCTCTGTCCTTTGTTGCTCCTCTGCTTTTTGACTCTTCCAGGGAATCTCCTCAGGCTTCAAGGGTTAATGTGTTTCAAGCCTCTTTATTTCCCAAATCGGGGCTGGGGGCTGGACCCCTGCAGTTAAATGATTGACATGATGCACCACAATTCTTTTCTGAAGAGTTAAATTAAAAAAATTCCAGGTTATTTTAACCCTCTCTTGGCTCACAGTCCCGGCAAGAGTAGGCCAAGAGTTTGCTTCCTCTTTCTCCTCTAAGATGCTCATGGTTATGAAATGAATGATTTTTAGGCACCACAAGCCACAGCTCCCTGAAGATCAGCTGCAGGGGTGGTGCTGCTATTGTAAAGAGGCAGCAAATTTCACTAATATGCTTATTTTGGGGGAAAAAATATTCTGAGATAAAAAATACACAGCAGTGTGAAGGTCCTGGTGATGATTGACTTCCTCTTGTGACACCTACAAATTGAAGCATTAAAGATTTGATGGAGATGAGACACAAATAGGGGCTTTGAGGAGAAAACTGGTGGGTTTATTTCATAGAAGGCTCTCAAACTGAAATTCCTCCCCATCTTTCTGCCAGTACTTTGGGCAGGAGGTTTGGGCTTCTGGGCTCCAGAGCAAAGGCTGCTGGTTGGAATAGAGATACACATTTTAATATATACAATTAATAACTTCAAATGTTATAGAATGAGGTTATTGCTTTTGGGCCTCTCCTCATGATCTTCTCCCAGTGAAGGCACGTAGGAAGCTCAATGAATGAATTACAGAAAAATCTCTCAGATTTGTGTAGGCTGACTCATCAAATGCTTCATTTCTTTACTAGCAAAACCACTTTGTTTTCATGAAAAAGAACTCGAGTCCAGCTCAGTCGGGAGTTCCATGTGGCTTTGTATGGAGTAGTTAATGAGCAAGTGTTTCATGGTTAATGATTTAACCAATTTAAGATGAATAAATTATATCAGTGGAACTTACCATCCCTTTGAGCTGCTAGAAGTTACTCAAACCCTTCCTATAAGTGAGGAGGTGACCTGGTTATGGGAAGAGAAAGGTTTTTGTCCTTTTAATTCAAAGAAGACTTTGGAAAAGTCAGAAGAGAGCACGGTGGCCATGGCTCTTGCCAGGGACACCCCTTGATCGGCAGGGTGCAGTTCTGGGCTCGTGGTCCTAAGGACTTTAACCCTCCTTCTCCTGAGTTTTGGGACAAGAGGGGGAAGATCCCTTTAGCAGGACCCGTGTGCTGCCTTCCTCCCTCCTTGGGAGAGCATCCTCGGGTGGAGGGGGAAACCAGGTGGAGAAATTGGGCTGGAATCCCCCAGGAGCTGCTGCAGAGCTGCCTAAGCTTTCCTGCAGCTGATAACACCCAGGAAACCTGCCTGGGTTATCCTGCCCTGACAAGTCCCTGCATGAAAAATAACTCTGTCCACAGGGTACTTTGAAATAGCTCTTCCATGCTACTGTGATGTTGCTTTGATAAATAATTTATTTTTTTTTTTAAATCAAAATGTTTGATAACTTTTTGTATTTCTGGCCTTTAAAGTCCTGCCAGAGTGGGCTGTGAATTCCAAAGCTTATTGGGAATGGGGTTACCAAGCAAGATTCAAACAAGTGCTGAATTGTGAGGGGGTGAATTTACTGTGTGGTGATGAGGTGCTGTCTTACAGCTTTAGGAGCGGTGCTGGAGAAAGAGGATTGAGTTGTACCAATGGAATGTCCTGTGCAGTTTTCCCATGTTTCATTTGCATGAAGGTGTGCCATGATATCTATTATTTGGACATGACTTTTGAACATATCGATCATGAGACTGGGGTCACAAATTTGGCAAGAAACCCAGGAAGGGCAGGTTTCTGTGAAGCCCCCGAGAGCTCGAGCTGCGCTTTGCATTCTCACTGTAATGCTGCACTGGAGGCAGCTCAGCCTGTGCTCCCAAGCCACAGCAGAAATCCTTCAAGGCTGAAACCAGAGCAGGTAGAAATGGCAAGGACTTGACCCAGCTCCTCGTGCCCCCGCAGTGCCCGATGCGGATCCTGAGCAGGCTCCTGGCGGCGGCTGAGGCGAGATCCGTGCTGTGTTCCCTTGGGATCTCCCCCTCCCCAGGGGGGCACTAGTGTGGGACTGATAAACAGGGTTTCTCCAGTTTATCAGGAGCTCTGAATAATCCTGCTGGACCTCAGCCCTCCAGTCCTCCCTGCACGTGAGGAGCATTCCCAGGGCAGAACGCTGCTCCAGTGCTGACTGAAGCGCTGGTTTTGCCCGTGCACAGGGGGAAGGATTTGTGCCTGTGAGCTTCATTTCCTCTTCTGGCTAGTAAAATTCCAGTTGTTTTTCCCATGGAGCAACACATCGGTGCCTATCATAAGCCTTCAGGTTAAAATAATTGCATGTTTCATTTTAAGAAAAACCAAAAGCAGTGGAGAGCTTTACAGCCTCCCCCAAGTCCGTTCCCTTTAGCTGTAGATTCCCATCTCTGCCTGTGGTTGGATTGGATCACCTTGTTCTAACAATTTATGTAAATGTCCAAGTTCAAATTGGTGCCTCACGCTGCCAGGATAATTTTACTGTATTTCCCTGATTGCACCTTATTCTGTATCTGCTGGAATATCTTTGTTTTATCTCTCGGATGATAATTGCAATCCCTTCCTCATGTGTTCATCATTTACGGGGTTTGTTCAAATCTATTTCAGGCTGCTGAAGCTTTTCCCTCCAAAGCTGATGTGAACTAAAAGCCTAATTTAGCTGTCTAAGACTGAATTACATTTGGTGATCCAGATAAAATCTTTTTTCTCTTTAAACCAATTTTGGGTAATAAATAATACTTACCTATTTCTAGGTGTTTTTTTTTTTTTTTTCCCAAGCAAACTTCCCAGTCTGCTTCTTTTAGATGTGTTTTCCCTGAAAACGCTGGAGGATGCTCAGCTGGTTCTGCTGATGTTAAACACTCCTGTTTAAAAGCTTTTGGTGCTACAAAAGTGAAAATGAGGTTAATATTGCAAACAGGATAATGGGAAAGGGGAATATTTTGCATTTTACTGAAATTATATGCAACTCCCCAAAACGGTAGAAGAAATAAGTGCTTGTGTTTGAGGAATTGCTTCTCTTCAGCTGCTTTGATTCCAGACCAGGAGGTTAAAGCTGTGGTGGACTGGGGTTGTCCCTTTGGCAAGAGACGCAGCTGGAGGTGGCCCCGTGCCCACCCTGCTGAGGCCTTGGGCAGGTTCCTGGAGGATGGGGGATGCAGGTGCCCCAGCCTGGGCTCTGCCCTCGCCAAGCCCGGCTCTTCCAGTGGAGAACGAACGCCGTTATTTGCCCTGAAGCGCTGCGGGGCTGAGCTGGGTGCACGCAAACTGCTCGGGAAACAAATCCCGGGGGGCACTCGGGTGGCTCTTCCCTGGCTTGTGCTGGGGATGCTGCAGGTGAGTGAGCAGCTCCAGAGCCCGTGGGCGAGCGAGCAGCTCCAGGGCAGCTCCCGAGCAGCTCCAGAGCCCGCAGGGGAGTGGGCAGCTCCAGAGCAGCTCCAGAGCCC
>VZTX01008513.1:925257-940196 GCA_013400915.1 Pardalotus punctatus | reverse complement strand
GGCCCGGCGGCGGGGACAGGCGGACAGGCCCAGGGAAGGAGCCTCGGCAGGGAGGCCGAGCCCGCCGCCGCCCCGACTCCTGCCCGGGCAGCTTTGACGTCTGCTGTTGTTGCTGGAAGTGACGTCAGGAGGAAGGACGCTGGAAGCGGAAGTGGCCGCCGGGCGTCGCGGCGGCAGATTCGGTCTGCGGCCTGAACGCGGAGCGGCCGCGGGGCCCGGCCGCGCTCCCGAGGGAACGGAGGCGCTCCCGCCGCGCGGGTGAGCGAGCGGTAGCATCGCTCTCGGGGCGGGGGTTGTCTCAGCAGTGCGGGCCAGCGGCGCGGCCCGGCTCCCAGCCCAGGGCTCTCCCTCTCCGTGGAGAGCCCCAGGGGAGGCCCGGTCTCCGGCTCTGTTAGGGGCGAGGAAGGGCGGGTGGGGAGCCGGCCCCAGTCCCGCTCTTGCGAGTTCGCCTCAGCGCGCTGGCTCTGGGCCCGCAGCCCGCCTTGCCGTATCCTGGCTGGGACACGCTTTTTTTCCGCTGGTGTTTCTCTGGCGCCCAGGGCAACCAGTTCTGTCGTCTGCGAGTGGCCTCTGCGCAAAGTGTGTCGCAGGTGGCAGGATAGCGAAGGCCAGTGTTTGTCGGTGACATTTTTGTATTTCTGCGTAATGACGCGATTTCCACCCAGCTGCCCGCCCCATGCAACGGGAGGGTCTAGATTCATTTAGAAGAAATCAAAAGTCTAGTTGTTGGGCAGTTCAAAGACAACGTTTACAGTGTTAACATACATGGTAACTTGCATGGGGTATGTTGTTTTGGATTTTTGTTTGGTTTTTTTTTTTTTTTTGAATTGATTCTTTAGATACCATATGCAGTTTTGAGAGTTCTTTGAACCATATGCAGTTGTATATTATCATATCTTGAAACTTCGATATAATTGATTTTATTCTGTATAGCAAACGTCCTTTAACTTCTGTTAGGAATTCTTAGACAAAAGCTATGTACCTCATTTTACTGTGTTCACCTTCCCCAGATTTTCTACCAACTTGGCTATTACTTTTATGATCTCTTAAGCTATTTTGTTTTGTAGTGACAGTAATTACCAGTTTTTATATCCAGAAGTCTGATGTAAAAAGAAAGGATTATTGATACTTTTGGAAAACAGCCTATATGATTAGATAAATTCCGGTGAGAGTGTCTTCTGTGAGTATTTGCTTTGCAGATTAGAGCTTCAATTTTGTCTGACTGAGTGGAAGATTCCTGTACTTATTTATCCCTTTCATAGATCTGAAAACTGATTTGAGTGTTGGTGGTTTCATATTTTGCTGATTCTCTTTCATTTATTTTTTTTTTTCTCCTTGTGGGATAGTTCTGCAGGAAGACACTTTTTTGTAGTTTGCTCTGCGTCTTTAAATGAGTCGCCTTCTTCTGCAAAGCAAAGCTCACAATAAATTAAAAGTGGATTCTCAACTTGCATATTACAATGAAAAAGTTGAGCAGGGACTTTCTGGTTATTGTTCCAATAAACTTGAACTTGTATTACCTGAATATCTAGGCAGTCTGTTACCCCCCTTCTGAACAATTTCAAGGGTATTTAACGGATCATCTAAATAGAGAAGTGTTGTCTTTGCACAGCCAAACATTGCTCTTTTGGCCAGGGAGCTTGGGGCCAGGTGAAGAAAAGAATAAGAAGCATTCAAAACTGAAGAATGCAAAAGGTTTTCACTCCTTGTGGAATTTCAGCTTCTCTGAAACTGCAAATAAACTCCTTTTCACTTAATTTTAGTGGATTTAGCTGGCACTACATTCCTAATACACTTTCAGATATACTTACCTTTGGTAGTTGATCACATTGAGGATTACTACTTGATCCTGTTTAGAATGAATGAAGATGATTGTTGATCTTAATTGGTATTGGGCTGTGGTTCTGTGCTGTATTGTAAGGCTTTGGAAATAGTAGTGTCTAGAAAGGGGAGCAAAAACCTTTGAATTTCAGGGATGGTTCTATTGCATTTTGTAATTTTTGTGTACATAATTTTTTTGAACAGATGTGCTTTTTAACGTTTATTTCATAGTCTGAAAGAGGAATAGCATTTGGAATAATGGCAACAGGAGACCTAAATGGAAGCTTAAGAAAAATAGAACAAGGACTTCGCTTGTTAAGTTATCCAAGAGATGTGGATTATACAGTGTAAGTGGCAGTGTGAAAATTTATGCAAATACATGATGACAACAAGATGTGTAAAAAGATATGTATAAGTATTAGCATTGCAGCCACTGATAAGTAAGATAAGAACATATCTGTCAGAAGCTGGGGTGTGGTATGTGTGAAGTGAAGTATAAAAGTATGCAGCTTTGCACTTCTGAGCAATCCTTAGTACAATCCTGAAGAGTATACCTGTCTTGCTCCTCTTCTGTTGTTCTTTTTGGTTTAGTTAATCTCTCACCTTTCTAATTTCTTTGTAAGTGCTTGCTAAACTTCCTTCAGGAAATTTCTTCCTGTAAAGGTCAGAAACAAACAAAAAATAATTTTGAATGTTGAGCTGGAAATGCTGGTGGGCTTTAGACTTGACAATGTTTCAATTACGTAAAGATCACAGAAACATTTTTTGAGCATTTTACAGATAGCAGCAAAGACTGCTGAATGAAAGATGCCTGGACAAAAAAATATTAAAATGAAAGATATTTGGATATAACATATTTTTCGTATTTATGCCTTTCAAGTTAAATGTTTGAATTCATGTGAAAGGCTTTTGTTATCTTCTGCTGTTTAAAATACTTTTGTTTCTTAATAGGTTAGTAAAGGGTGATCCAGCTGCATTTTTACCTATCATCAGCTATTGTTTTACATCTTTTTCAACTTGCATAGCAGAGCTTTTGGTAAAGTGTGGTGTGGAACTGACAGCAAAGAGTGATTTACGTTTTATTGAAGCTGTTTATAAGGTACCTCTTCATGTTCTTTGTAAAAGAAACATAGTTTTGAATATAAATTCATAAAAATTAAATATCTACTATGAGTTTTATTAGAAAGTGAAATTTTAAGATGAGTACTAAGTCACTGTGTGCAAGTGTTTAGATTTTAATGAAAATAAGGATGGGGGATGGTAGCCAAGTCTCAATGTTGAGACAGTTGCAGAATGATGTTAGATAGATGTTAATTTTGAAGAATATAGGAATGTTTATTGGATAATAAGACATATAGCAGTGACCTTGGCAGAAATCTTAACCACCAAAAATATCACATGAAACTCAAAAAATTGTAATGAAAGCAGTTAGGAAATGCAGCTATTTTGAAACACTGTGCCATTTTGATATATAGAGTTGAATACTTAAATGTTTTAAAATTGGAATCAAATTCTTAACTGATTGAAAATAACTTTGAATTATTCTTAAAATATCCATAAGCATGTTTTTATGAAAGGTGGATTGATTTCCGTCTGAGAGATTGCTTTACGGAGAGGTTCTGTGGGAGCCTTACTTAGCCCTCTAATGCATTTGCTGAGATTATTACAACTTTTTATTGTGCATTCACTTAAAAAAGCTTTTGGGTCAAGTTTTTTAGTATTAATTTCTATAGTCATTTGTTTTGTGCATCTTAGGACTGTGAGTTAAAGTTTACAAGAGTGATGTGAATTAAAGAGGAGGTATGTTTAAAACCTTTCTTTCTGGAAGAGGAGGTATATTTAAAGCCTAGTTAGAAGAAGCAACTATATATATATCTTTTATATATATATATATGTAGCTATATATATATAGGCTTAACTGCTGAAGTGCAGAATGAAAGAGGAGATTGTAGTAAAATAAGAATATGGACATGCCATTCCTACAGCAAATTTTGAGGTGATTTTGAAAGTGAAGTAAACTTTTATTTTGTTGCAGTTTCTTCGAGATCAATTTAAGTATAAACCAATTTTAACGAAAGAGCAGTTTCTTCAGTTTGGCTTTGCAGAAAGAAAAATACAAATTGTTTGTGACATTATCAACTGTGTGGTGAAGAAACATAAGGAATTGAGTAACTCTAGTAAGGTACTCATCAAATGGTTACTTTTATTATAAGTTTCTTTTGACGTGCTTGATGCTGCATATAAACTGGTCTTCAGCTTCTATTTGAAGATGCAGCATTGCTCATAGACCAAATAATGGAAAATGAGTAATGAAGTTCCATTGTAAGATGCTTGAATGCTTTCCTTCAAGACATGAAGCTGCCAATACTTTGTAGCATAAAAAAACTACTAGAATGAAGATAGATCTAATACTTGGTGTCTTTACAGTGAGTGATATACTTTCATTTACACTTCTTGATACAGTGAACATGTGAATCAATAAACAATTCAGATAAATTTAAAGGCAAAGCAAAATCATCTGATTATGTTGAAGTTCTGTAACAATTTAAACATGACACTTGTAAATTCGGGTAATATTTAGGGTTTTTTTAGACATGATTGTACTACAGAGATTTAAATGGGTTTGTGTGTGTGCGCGCTGTGAAGTATTCCTGACTGTTGATGATGGTAGAAAATGGGATGTGGAATCATAAAAAATTTCCCGTGTTATTTTCTTCTCTTCACTTTGGAGGTTAAATGCCAAATGAAGAAAAAACCCAGACCTTTTAAATATGAAGTATTATCAGGTCTTGCTGATCCTAGTGGCAGTGCTTTGAATTCCAAACAGGTATGAAAAAATTTTTATGTTTTATGTCTAAAGGTTAATCTCATTTGTAGCATGTCAGGCTCTTGCTGGAATTTTTGCTTTAATTTAGATTTTAGTGCTTAATCAAACCAGTTTTGAGCTGGGCTGGTGTGTGTTTGTTTACTAGTTTGTTTTTCCCCAAAGTGTGGTCAGTTGAAATAATAACTGAAATACAGAAGATGTTGCCTTTCTCTTTTACTGAGTAGTTGATTGCAAAGTCTTTGTGGTAATGACCTAGTGCTGTTGTTTGTGCTATATTTGAATTATATAAAGTGTAGGGACAGCAATGGAAAAATATATAATTAGGCAAAGAAACTATATTGTGTTTGAAGCGTGAATTATGCTTGGCCTAACACGTGTTTTGAGCACAGCTTTTAAGACACTTTTTGCCTTTTTGTCTGAATCTGTTCAGCAAAGACTTCATAATGTACCATTCCTCTTGGCTTTGGTTTTAAAAAGGTGAGATGATTATGCATTGAGTAAAAATGATAATATATTATGCTACTCTTGACATGTGAAGGAGGCAGCTTTCCTAATATTTTCTGCTAAAAGGGTGCAAAAAAAATTGTAGAAAACTTTCAGGAGTACGACTGCCTGTTAGTATTTGGTGTTTCCTATTTATGAGGAAAATACAGCTTTTATAAAGGAAAGCTTCACAAAGAAAGTATTTGGAATGGCTTTTCTGTCTCTTCTAGTTGTTTAATTGTAGCACAGAATGAGGATAGATACATGTGTTTTAAGAATTCACTACTAGAGGAGAGTTTCAGCTTAACTAAAACATCAAAGAATCTGTATATGTTAAGGTGCTGCACTAAACTAGTAATTGTGATTTTTTTTAATCATTAAGTAATTTATTTTATTTTCTGACTGTGTCCTAGGATTTAATCCCCTAGAAAGAATTGCAAAATTTGTCTTTTTGATTTCTCTAAAGGAAGCCTTGAAAGGAAACTAAATGTGTAGCTCATAGGGCTATTTTGCTGACAGTTGTCAAGAGAAACAGAGAATTCTAATCTTCCTAGTTAAACCTTTTTTTTTTTCTTACGGCTTTGATGTTGGAACTGGCTATACATGTGAATTTCACTGTATGTAATAACTTATTTTCCAGTCCATGCTTAGGAATCTAACAACCCTTACATTAAGTGAAGACATTAATGCCTTCATTACTGTTTATGGAAAGGAAACAAGGTACACAGTATATATGGTAAAGTGTGGGCATATTTGTTTACAGTTCCTTTGAGTCTGTATGATGTTTTCTAAACTGCCTGCTATTGCTTTCTGTATTTTGTAACCAGTTGGGATAAGATAGATTAAAATAAATATTGAAATAATAGGTCTTATGTGTCATTACGTGGCTAATGAATTGAAATATTCTTGTAATAAATAACACCAGCAGTTTGTTGGTTTTCTTTGTTTTTTAGCATACTCAGAAGAAACCTCTAGTCGAACGGCACTCAGGAATTGAAGTCAGTGGTGACCTTCATCCACTACCCCTTCCCGCACAGGGAGGGAATGAGGAAGAATTGTGCCTAGATCATGATATTGTGGAAGTTAAATATGAACAAGTCAGTATTTCTATTTTAATATGCTGCCTGCATATATTCTTAATTTTTTACAGGATTTTTCTAAAAGGATAAAGGTTTTTTACATTAAAGTTATACTTTAGGAGCATGCAGCTGATAGTTATATAATAAATATATTGAAAAAGTTGGAAAAAAGAAAAGTCAGTTATATTGTACGGTCTCTTTCAAGACACAATTCTGTCAATGGCTTCTTTTACAAGCTGAGTTCCCCGAATAGATGTATTTTGGTAATTCTGGAAGAAAAATACTTTTCTAATGTAGCAGGATGTGGTTACTGAACTTGAAGATTGCACTTAATTCATTTGATCAAATGATGAATTGTATTTGTTTTGAAATCAAAGGATGTGTTCTTATCAATATTTTCAGGTCATAGAAGATAATTCACAAATTGAGCTTTTAAAGAATCAGCTTGCAGATTTTGAGGAAAAGCTTCATAAGCTAGATTGGATGGAAGATAAGCTACAAGCTTTAGAAGAGAAACTGCAAGGAAAGGTGATCATAGATGAGAAGGACTGGAATAACTTACTGAATCGAGTTTTGCTTCTTGAAACAGAACTATTGTTACAATCCAAAAAGGTGTGTTAACTTCTCTCTTAATTCTATAGCAAAAATTGCCCAGAGTCATGTTGATCTGTTTTTGCCCTCTCTGCCTCCTGATGTGTTTTATCACTGGTTTTAAAGGCACAATCTGAATGGAAGTGCTGTTTATGAAGTTGATGGTATTTTTTTCTTAACTGTTAAATTCTGTTGTTCTCTACTCTATGAGAGTTCTAGAGTTCATACTCTATGAACCAAAGCTTTCCTTTCAAAACTGTTTCTCTGTAGAAATTTGTTCTCATTAGTAATGATTTAGTGTGATTTTATTTACTCCTGAAGTTATAGAAGGAAGTTTTTGAACATGGACTCTTCATTCTATACAACTGAAACTGACAAAAATAGATGGCATGCACAGTGGAAAATACAGGGTTAATAAAAAAATTAATTCTTACTATAGTCGTATTTTTAATTTGTGGGTCCTTGAAATTTCTAACCTAATCTATGGGGTTTTTTTCTCCTATTTCCAGTCTCTTCCCCCACTTCCTATTTCTTGTCAGTGTTGTTCATTGTGTTCTTAAATGTGTAAAAGCACTGCAGTTGTGATGTGGCTACATTTGGCATAGCAAATAAAGCCTCTTGTTGCATTAAGACTGGGTTATTTTTCATGCTGTTGAAAGGTCACTGTGTGCATGTTATATAATTTGCTATATGTACACATTTAAGTATTTTGACTTGCAGTGAACCGTAGCATCACTTTGAAATTAATCATGTGCTCTGAAAGTTATATTTTCACATGCATCTCGTATATCCTTCAGATACTATCAGATGCTTTCCAGAAGATGAAAACACTTGTGGAAAATAGTTGATCAGTGTTGTGTTTTTCTCTGCAGTTGTAAAAGAGTTGAATTGATTCATAACCAGGAGCTGTGTGTATATTGCTGAATCCACAGATTTGAAAGTGTTGCCAATACTTGTATACAAGAAATTTTTTACTGGGTGCCTTGAAAGTGTGCAGGTTATGCAAAGTCTTAAAATGGACAAGTGGTCAGACTGATCACAAGGTTATTTCTAAAGGCTGTAGTTCAATTAATAAAGATGGATATTCTCAGTCACTTTAAAGAAAAGTTTTAGGTCAATAGTAGCTCAAGTGATTTACCATCTGAAATCAGATTCTTATGGATCAGTAGACATATGACCAGATAATACCCCCAACGATAATGTTTTTTTCTGGTAGCAGTCTCAAGAGGCCTTCAGGTGAGCAGCTATAGACCAGTTTTTCTTCTGTTTCTAATGTGTTTTCAATAAACTATTGTAGTACATGGAAAGGCTTGTGTTTTGGCCTAGGCTTGTTCTTTTATTTTTGTTACTGAAGCAGTAATAAACTAAATTTGCATGTTTATTGCAGTTGTTTGTATGGTTGGAATAGTATTTGGAAAATACTCTCAAAGATATCCCTCAGAAATTTCCAGTGAGATAACTATATTTCTGTACTGTGTGCTATGGAAAGAATTCACCTGCACAAACAAGTTCAATTGTAGTTTCCATGTGGCATTGTTGCTGGTCTTTTTTCAATGCAAAATTAACTGGTTTTAGATATATATAGCCTTATATATTTATATATGTATACATAATCCTCAAAACTAACTGTTTTGCAACAGACTTTTGAAAACTGCTGAGAAATAATCCTTTGGGCCACAGAATTGCTGCTCTTTTGTATCATGAAATTGCATTCAAGTTGTGCTTCACATATACAGACACAATTCAGAATTTCTTCTTTCTTCTTACGCTTATACTTTTTAGAGAATTTTTGGCATCTAGCCAGCATAGCAGGAACACTCAAAGATCTGTCTCTTGCTGTTGCCAAACTAGCAGCAGCTGTGCATTTAGCTCTGGGAAAGTCTGAAAGCTACCAAGTCCATTTCAATGAAGGGAATTGAACAGACATAGTCTGTGCAGATTCTGTTTTTGTGTTTTTTTAAGAGATAGACATTACAGGTTTTTTTCCAGCATTTTCCCATACAATACCTACTATTTCTCCCTCATTCATTTTTTTGGGTATGGTATTCCCCTGTTAGCTGATGTAATTATTCCAGTACATAAAATGACATATTTTAAAGGCTGAGATTTCAAATCATAATGATAACTCATTGTTAGAAAAAGGTCTAGATGTTGTTTGAGCATTGCATTTTTTTACTTTGAAATTAGAAAGGTGAATTCAAAAATATCTATTGTTTCCTTGCTTATGAGCAACCTTTTTAAAGTTAAGAAACATTCTCAGTTTAACTCAATCTAAAAGAGCCCTCTCTCATTTAGGGGCCTAGGAAACCAGCTTAAAATAGCCTTCTGAGTGCTGAGCATTTAAGTGGAATGAATTTCAGTGAGTCTACAGGCTATTTTTTTAGGACTGATCACTGCATTTTTGACTAGCAACCAGCGGTAGAAGGCCCACTTACTTTGTTAAGCTAATGGCAACCATTATTGAAATTAAATGATTAGTACAGGCTGAGAGACTGATTGTCCATTCTACTCATATCTAAGTTATATGCACTTTATTTTGGCCTGGTGTTTTGGCTCTTTATGAACATCAATACTGATATTTAAAAAAAAAGACCCATGATATAGACTACTTTTTTAATGAAGTATGTATGGAAATGTTAAATTCCCTTAGTCCTATAAAGATATTTGTGCAGTGCCAACATATCTGGATGGCATAGCAAGCAAATGCATATGTGCTTAGTTCTTAAATACACTTTTGTTCAGTCTGAAAATTATTTAAACTGAGTGTGTGGCTAAAGTGCAGTAAACTTGTATTTCAGAGAGACTTACCTAAAGAGTTCAGCCATATAAGTCAAGAAAGTACTTCTAATAGAATTCCAGTTTCTCTTGGTGAGTATTAATAATTTTTGTTTTAATTAACATTATTATGCTGAACACTTCTTACTGACCTTGACTAAAATAGTTTAAGTAGATAACTGCAATTTAGTGACCTCTGAATATAAAACCATACTCCTGATTAGAATTTAACTTCCTCATCATTTCATGTTTCTAATTTATTCTTTAGAAGATTTAGTTGCTATAGCATAGTTAGGTAGTACAAATAATCAAAGATGCAAAGTTGATTAAGATACTGTTGCTAAAACTGAAAAACAATACTGTTATCTGGACTTCAAAGCAGTTATCATCATGTTTTAAAAATGTCCTATTCATAAGCACAAATGGAGTTATTTTTGCTGCCATTAGCATGTTTTATGATGCTGTTTTCTTCCTTTATAATGGGGCTCAAGACAAATCATGATTAATAATCTGTGTTGTTTTTCAACTCACTACTGAATGTTTTCTGTATTTCTTCTGTGAAGCAGTTAGCAGCTATCCAACTGGCATTTTTGCTAAACTTTCTTGTTTTGAAGAGAAAGACAGTATTTTTCTTCCTTTTCCAGCTTCCATTTAATTTTGATAACATACAAAACATAAATGAAGCAGCCTTAAGTGGGAAAGAAGTTAAAAGCATTGCCCAGGCCACAAATAATTCTGTCTTTCTTCCTCAATGGTAGCTCTTTATCCCTTAGCTCTGTTAGCTCCCTTAGCTCCCCCCGATCTCTTCATTGATTTGTCCTGTTTCCCTTGTGGCAGCTGTTACTGCTACCACCAGTGGTAAGGAGGATATTCTGTTTTCCATTCTCACATATTAGGTGTTTTTGTCCAGTGTTAGGATCTTGTGTGGTAATTAAAAGGGAGTCTCAGTAATTCAGTTTCCATAGAAATTAGGGAGGCAGTTTCTTGGTTATGTCAATGATTGTTTTTATTGTGGAGTCTCAGAAATGGGACCCCCTCATTTTACAGGACATAGAAAGCTTACAATGTTTATTTCCTTTTGATAAGCTTAGTGGTGTGTTACTGACACTTGACTTTGTAGTAAGTAAACAGGCAGATGGTCTTAAAGAGAGAATTTTTGTATTTTCAGAGTCCTCAAATTCTTCTGAATTTGTTATTCCTGCTTTTCTAAAATTTAAGAAATTTTAGGCATAAAAATTATAGGGACAGTCTTAACTCTTTTATTGGAAAAATACAGTACTTGGAATGCTTTCAGGCTCTTCTTGGTTGTAGCACTCTTCAGAAATCACAGACATAGAGAATAAATGATTTTTAATTTTAAGTATTTAAAATTTATTTTAATAATTAAAAAATTGAATAATTACTTAAAAATTAATTATTTCTAGATACAAAAAGTGTAGCTAAATATGTTCTAAAGCTATGACATATAGATGGTGACATTACTAAAAAAATGGGTATGGGAACACTTTTTTTTTCTAGATACTAAGTTCACTTCCCTGACAATAGTAATCTAAAATGGCAAAGAATATCACAGCCTTCCCAATGAAAAAAAAAATCTGCTACTTGTAAGACAGGTTACTTAGCACAAATTAAAGACATGTTTGAACAGGCATTTTATGATAAAAATAATATAAACTATATGAAATTACTATTAAATGTTTGGCACTGTAATCAGATGTTCATAAGCTTTGATTTTACTCTAATCAGGGGAAAATAGTCTTTGTAATCTTTGGAATTTGCTTTGTGTAGATTATGTATATTGTACATAGTGTAATACTGCACTTGTTTTAAAAAAATAAGAAACTGTTTTGGACTCTCATAGTAGCATTTCCTTTTCCCTCTAAACAATGCATTCTTTTCTGTTGTTGCATATTGTAAATCAAGTTATTTGATAGCTGACCTTGCAAAAGAGAGCAAAAAGGCAAAAGTGACATAAAACTGAGTATTTCTCTATAGATACAGGGAGGAATGAAGAGATGCCAGAGAGTCATCTTCAGTTGTCTGGATGCAGTTCACTGTTATCCACAAACCCATCTCCCAGAGACATGACCATCAATTCTCATGATCTGACAGACATTTCAAAGGTAAGTAAAACTGGTGAATGCTTAGTTGTTTTCCTTTGAGGTCAAGAGAACAAGTAAGCATTGGTTTTAGTTGTATATACTGATGGAAAAACAAGGAAACCATGCAAAACTACATCTAGGTCTGTCTCATAAAAATACTTTTGATATGTAAACAATGCTTAAAGTAATTTTCTCTGAATTTAAGTTGAAAGTCCATCTGAAGAATGTCAGTTTTGAAGAGTTCACTAACTTTGTTGCTTTTAAATTGTAGGAGACAATAAGAGAAAGAATGGAAAAGATAAGTAAAATGTAAGTAATAGGAAAGGGCAGCAGGAATTTATTTCCCAGGAGGGAGCTGTACCTGGACTAAGGCATACAGAGAATGTACATATGTGTTCCAAACCTCAAAGGTCTCTACATCAGGTGTGGCATTTCCTTATGGCTCTACTGGATAATAAATCCACTTACAGTTCTGTATTTGTGGGATGAGTCACTGTTTTGGTTTCTAAAAAGCAATAGAAAGCACTCTTAATAGCATTAACTAGAGATGAAAGAGTGTTTAGAATTTGGTTGACAAGAAATAGAAGTATTATTTATCTCCTGATTTGAAATTTCCTGGTATTTGCAACTTCCTGAAAAATACTTGCATTATCTCAACTGTTTTTTATTATTTAAGGAAAAGTAAAACCAATTTCAGCCTAAGCATTATGATAACTATATTAAGATATATTTGATACTAATCCTGGTATCTGTAATGAAATTTTTTGGCATATTTTTATTATACATGAAGAGAAATGTATTACTCTAGAATGTTTCTCTAGCAAGAGATTTTTATTTTCTATGTGCGTGGCCTATACAAAGCTCTAGCCTTTTAATTTTATTGTGTGGGTTACTTCTGTCTTTGTGTACTTAAGGTTTATTGATATGTGGTAGGCATTTAAAATACAAACCAATTGCAGAGGAGAAGGGGAGGATGAGAGAAGATTTACCATTTCATGCTCCTTGTTAGTATTTTGGATAATTAGAAAGTTAAAAGCAAGTCAGTTATTTTGTACCCTATTTTATTAAGTGTATGTGAACTAAATTTATTTTCAGAATTGAAGAAACCTTCAAATTGTTCAAAACATCAAGCCCACCTCTGAGAATACCTGAAAACACAGGTCTTTAGACCTGGTCTCTGCAGACTTATGGATACCAGAAGTAATATGTATGTTTTTACAGCATTAAGTTTTTAATATATCAAATTTGTAATGATCACCAGTGCTTTTATTGCTTTGAATAAATATTTTTCTCATGCATCTGTGTATTGATTTTCCTCCCCACAACCATAATTTTTGTTTTTAAAGACTGTTCACACAGATTCTTCTCCCCTCCTTGCACTTTTGTAAATTGAAGTCATTACAGCAGTGTATTCTTGTGTTGACATTTGTTAGCGGTGTGCTAAATAATACGTTTTTTAAAGTGCGGGCTTGAGGACCGTGGTTTACATCCTGTTGGAAACATTCCAGCTGGAACTTGCATATTACACCCAAGAGGCATTCTTACATACCATCTTACCGTCTGTACTGTTGAATAAGTCTTAATAAAGAACTTACATGCACAGTTTCAAATAGGTACCTTTTTTGCTGTTTTTTTATTTTTAAATACAAATTTTCATGCTGAGTTGGAGAACACCAACACTTTATGGCTTCCATTAACACTGACAAAGTGAGGGTCAGTTTGATCCTAAATGCTAAAATGTGCAAGTAAGTCCACAGACTTTGACTGTGAGAAATGTGTTGAGTGTTTTAGTGTTCTTACCCAGCACATTTTAAGACCAGCAGCACAGATGTAGACCAGCCAGTACACAAAGAAACACAACATCGTCATTATTTGAAGCCATATTAAGATTTCTGTTTAGAGACCTTAGATGTATGACTTCTAGAAACATATGATCAAACCAAAGATGTGTGAGGTTTGATAAGATTTATGTGTTTGTTTATTACTCTTTGTAAATTGGTAGCCTATCTTATCAAGGTTCCTTTGTGTTTTAATACTTGAGTTAAAAAGATTTTTGGAGTTTAATATTGCAAAACAACCAGAAGGTTTTTTGGGCAGAGTTTGCAGATGAAGGCAAAAACAGCTGTAAAAGGATATATATGTTCTAACAATAATTATGATTTTTTTTTTTTTTCTATAACCATATGGAATATAAATGGACTTTATTTTACATACAACCAGAAGAACTTATGGTGATCTGTTATGTTTTATAAATTAGTTCAGGATTTTTTTGACTTCTGCAACAGGACTTACTTTTTCAATTGTTTAAAAATAAAAGAAACTAAAAAGATTGAAAAGTTACATAATAAGAATGTATTTTGCTCCTTAATTGAAAATAGGCCTTTCAAATTGCTGTTCATTATCTAACAATGAAATTAACTGAGGTTTTCTTTTAAATGTTAGAGCAATTCATGCTTTAAAATAGGACTACAGCACCATCTTGTGGAAATCTTTGTATAAAGTCATCAAAGAAATAAAAATTAATGTTCCTGTATGCTTTAAGTCGTTATGGTAAAATATTTTGAATTCTCTCTCTTGTTTTTCCTCTTTGCCTTGGAGTCAAAGAAGCTTTTATGTTCAGTAAGATATTTATTCTCTATGATATTTGATAATATTTGTGTCAGGAACCAGAAGAATGAATCTGTTGTTGTTGTCATGGCAAAAATGAGACGTGTTAGTCAATGTAATTGATCCAAATTATAGGGATTTATCATTGAATACATCTGGGGAGTGCAGCAAGTTTTAGACAAAGATCTTTCTCTATATGTGCAATGCAGTATCATCTCTGTTTAGTGCTACAAAATTGAAAATCCCAAGTTGTTCATCTATTTCCTTCTTCCAGCAGCTTAAATAGTAATGAAAAGCTAAAATCAAAGATAGGGACAAACTGAAGTTTGAGAAGTGCATTATTGTCTTGTAAAGGTTCATTTTTCTGGAAAAAGAGAAAACTAAGATGATATTAGAAGCTACTAATATTTGTGGAATTTACTTAGTTACTTTTTATTAGAGATGCTTAAAATTCTTTACTAATCGTTAGTGACCAGGGCTTGAAACAGCTTTTTTCTATCAGCTGCTTGTTCTGACATTAAAATTAGGCATCATTTCAAGCAGTTGCAGTTGTAATATATTTTACCTTAGAATTATTTACTTGCTAATTATTTACAGTTATCTTTCCCACCCTATGCTGCCTATAGTTCCTACTCTTTTTTTTTTTTTTTTTTT
>VZTX01008513.1:711661-925241 GCA_013400915.1 Pardalotus punctatus | reverse complement strand
TTTTTTTTTTTTACTTTTTTTATCTTTAACTTAAGATGTTTTCTTAACTCTAAATGAGTGATGAAAATATCTTAATTCCCTTATAATCCTCAGAGAGCAAATTATGCTTCCTCAGGGAAGGTTTTATATCTGCAAAAATTGTTTAATGATGGTGTGTTGCTTCTATGGTATGTAGACAGATTTCTGTGTGATAGAGGCCTGTGTTGTGGTCTTTATAGGGTACTTGGGATGATGCAGTCTGTCAGCTGTATCAGATGAGCATTCAGTACAAGGGTACTGGTTAAAACACCTTTAACTTGACCATCCCAAATGGGGAAAAGAACTTGTACCAAAACCATGACACTCCACCTGAGTGTTCTACAGTCTCTTTAATGAGGTGTAGTAAACTTTGTAGCTCTGTTTAGGCTGTGTGACCCTATCTGAGAGAAAAATGCTGTATCGGTCATTGCAGAACTCATTCTCTAGAGCAGAGCAGATGCTTGATTTGGAAGCAGTGAGGCGTTTTACTCTGGGAGCAAGCAGCTCTCGTTACAGGTTAACAACAATTAGCATTGGTGCGGAGCAGTGATGTTCTAATACAGCATTATGTGTTGGTTTTCCCCTCTCCTTTCTCTATGCAGTTATTGTAAAGAAAACTTAAGCTGTAAAGCAAAATCATATGATGATAGATTCAAAATCAACCAAAATACAGTTTTGCCAATGTTAGGTTTATAATGGTAAATTTTTAGCATAAGCGATGTCAAAGAATATTATGCCTCAGGGTATTTTAATCAGAGGTGCAATTAAATTTCTAAAATACAATGAAAGGTCTTCATAAACTTTCACACTTGCGTGTCTGTGCTCTTCTTACCTGGTGTTGCTGCACTGCATTGAGTGCATGTTGAAATATGAACTGGGATTAAGAGTTAGAGACCTTGAATACTTTCCATGAATGCTGAGAATAGTTTCACAAAGCTGAAGTTTTTGGCAGCTTAAGGGATTTCCTCCCAGCGCTGATCATTCCCATCTGTCTGTGTTATCAACTGTGTTTTGTAACTGATGTGACTTAAATATACTCTTCTGAAAATAAATAGCGAGGGATATTGGTTGTATTTTTGGGGGTGGTCTTTATTTTTTTTTTTTTCTCATTCACATCAACTCTGTGATCAGCTTATGACATTGTGTCCAAATGTTTGTGCCTGAACTTTCAGTTGGAGCAGCCTGCTGTGTTGTCAATGAGTAACTGCAACAGGAGTGAGAAGGGGTCAAGTTGGTGTTTTACTGCTGAAGGATACTTTGAGTCCACAGTAAGCTAGAAGTGACGAAGTTGCTATGCAAAGTCCCAATGTACGTATTCATGAAAACTTCTTGAATTTATTTTTGAATTGACTGAATGAAAGGGTAAATGTGTGTCTGACAAAAACATGGAAAATAAGACTAAAGGAAATCTAAATATACAATTTGGAATTGGGTCAGTTTTCAAGGGTTGAAATAGCTCTGCTTATTACATGTGCTTGTGTTTTTAGATTTCTTTTCCCATGGCCAATTTTTTTTTTAAATTTAGAGGCATGCTTTTCATATATTCAAAAAACTCCAAAAAACCCAGCCCCTTCTCTGCTGTGTAAAATGACCATAAAATATACAGGGAAATGCAAACCCAGTCCTTGGGGGATATTTTTCAAAATCTTTTGTATCGTGTAATAAACATGTATGAATGTGTAACACATTTGAAATATTTCACATAGGCAATCACACTGTATTATAAAAATATGAAAAAAATTCTCCTTTCAACTTTAGTTTAACTGTAGTGAGAAACTAAGCAATATGTTTAATGAAGTTTGAAGCATTTCATTACTACCAATATAGGCAAGTTTCAAAATACAGGAAGACTCTCCAGTTATTTATTGCAGTGTGTTCATTTGCTCCACAGGTGATCAAGTAGAATTCTCTATGCCTTTCTCATCATACTACTGATGATTTGGCATTGCACAGTCTTTGTCCCTGTATTGTTGCATAAGACACTTAAAGTGATTTCTTTGCTTTCTCCAACTGCAAAATTAAGTGATTCCCCTTGTTTTTCTCTTGAGTATGATGTGGTTTGGTTCATTGTTTATGCCCACTTTAAGAATTACTTAGGAAAAAAGCTAATGGAAAAAAATGTAGTCTGTTTTTTTCTTGTAATTGAAACCATCCCATTGGACCCTATTGAAGGAGCTAAGGGTAAGTTCATGAACTTACTTGAGCTTATGTATTAGTGGTAACTTAGGCTCCAGCTTCTTGTAGTTATAAAAGTGGTTGACAGCTGTGATAATTTCAGATAAAGTAGTTGTGCTTTTGTGTGAACTACAAAAAAGTAAGTGCTGATATGGTGGAAGATTACTAGCCTCAATACTTCAAGTTCCATTTTAAGCTGAGATACAACAATTTAAGATTAGTGACTTAAATTTTCTGTGGGTTTTTTCATATATTACCATTGGAACATTTCTGTATTCTCTGTATTACATCCAGCCTTTTTCATGAAGCTATACCGGCAAAAATATATTGTTCTAAGTATTTTGTGATTGAATGTCATATTCAAAACTGTTAAATCTTTTTGTTTGAAACTGACTTGGACTTGAGTAATACTGTGTTGATGCACTGATCATAAATTGTCTTCAGTATAAAATACACAGAGGGGAGGGATACAACTGTTATGTTACCTTAGCATGAGAAGAACAAAAGGCAATTATTCTAGTGATCAAGAAGGCACTGAGATTGTTATTTCATAGTTGATTTAAAGACTTCAGCCTTGAATGAAAGTATTTTTGTTACAGGCATGTGTTTGATAAGACTTTGGATTTTAAGTGAGTTCTCTGATGGTCTTGCCCCCATTTTAAAGATTGACATAAATATGTGCTAATTAATACTTATCTAGTGCTACAAACAGCAGCGGCAATCTGTAGGTGTTCTGGTAAGGTTTGTTAGCTTTGCTGTTCAGGTATACTTTCACCTTAGCAATAAATAAAGATAAGTTACCTGTGAATCCCTTCTTGCTTAAGGGGAGAAGTTGCCTTGAGTAAAAAACAAACTGAAGTCCTAATAGAGATGAGGCTTGTAAATATCAAAACCCAGAATATGGAGGTCTTTCCTGGTTACTGAAGTAAGGTGCACATAGCATAAGATTCCTCTGGAGGACATAAAAATGGAACTACAAAGGAAGCAGGAAAAAGGCTCTGAACCAAAGGATGAACCAAAAGTGGGTGTCCGCAGGACATATTTTATTTAAGTAACACTTTAGAATTTACCTTCAGAATGTAATGTGTCTGACAATCAAGCAGAACAAAATACCAAGGGGGTACATTTAATTAAAAGTATACTCATGTTGAGAACCATTTGAAATTAAAACAGCTCAAATGCATAGGAAAAACACACCACATAGACAGGCTTAGGTACCATACCCACATGAATAGACCAAGCAACATTGTGACAGTGGCTCCATACCTAATCTACAAATGCTTTGATCAAAATTGTTTCCTGCCTGCAGAATCTAGTTATCTCAGCCCTTCATGCCCTACACTGCGCTGCAATTAAGGCTGTTATGGTTTAGGAATGGTGTTCCCCAATTGAGTTGTCCAGCTGAGACTGCAAAACCACACTGCTGCTTGCTCTCCCCGTTTTGCCCTCCCCTTTCCTGCTGGGCAGGATGGAGTTGAGAATCGGAGGCAAAAAAAAGCAAAGATCATGGATTGAGATAAGAACAATTTTCTAGAAGCAGCAATGAGTCAAGAAAAAGTACAGCAATAGCAACATCTTTAAAAACCAAAGGGTTCAAAAGAGACAGTGATCACATGCAAAATGCTCACTAAGCCCAGAAAGAAGCCCTTCTCTCTGGATGACAGTGTCCCTTTTCCCTGCCCTCAGCAATGAGGTGAGGTGGTATAGAATAACCTCCATGTCATTATCACACACTTTCCCTGCTACTGCAAAAATATTAACCCTGTCCTTATAGGGACCAGGATAGACAATGATATTGTGTCAGCAAATGATTTCATAAACCTTTAATCAGTCAAAGATGATGGAATATGACAGTATCTTGAGTCTTGTACAAGTAACAGACCTGTAAATAACAGGAGAAAACTTAATTTGACAGCTTATCTAAAACTGCACGTTTTTGAACTTTAAGTAACAGACCTTTCAAACCTGTCCTGACTGACCTCAGCAGCACACATTAGTACATAGCTAACTTTAAAATGTCTGCCTAAGTTACATTGTCTTGATTACTCATTTATCTCCTCACTTACCGTGTCTTGCATTTTTATTTTAGTTTGAGTCCCATCAGGCATGCTAACAGCATTTGTTTCTGTTATGTTTATGTATTTAATGTTTGGAGGAGGGCAGGGGAATAAGGGGGGTGAAGAATAGTTGGTGAGGTTTTTTGTTGTCTCCCTGAGTGAGGTTTAATGTGAACACTTAAACCAGAGGTGTACTCAGAAGCATAAGGTAGCTCAGGTAATCACTCTAATCATCTATGTAAATAAAATTGTAACTGTAGCCCATGCAAGCATACCTAAGTTGTCAGTAAGTTGAGGAGCTCAGGTCCTGACTTGTTACTGGGGCTAATGTTGAGGTCAGCAGAGGCCACAGGACCCAGGAAGTTTGTGAGTCAGAACACGCCAATCTCTGTTGCGTTAACTGTGTTCTTACTGATAACTGTGCTAGTTTGGTAACTCCATTCTTAACATCTTGGACAGCAGCAAATACATCATTAACTGAATGTGGGATCTGAAGTTAAATGGTGTTCTCACTAGTTCATGTTACACAGTTGAAATATCTCATGCTTGTTGGATGTGTATTTTTATGCCTACCTGTGGGAACTAAAGGGACAAATATGTTTATACATATCAATAAAATGTACATAATTAATACTAGTTTTTAACAGAAATGGTAAGGTCAAGTATGAAATACCTGAACTCAAGTTTTCTATTTTAAAATGGGCTTAATTCTTTCCTGTTAAAAATTGAAGTTGTATTTGGAGTGATTTAAGAAATAATATCCTGTTTACATATAAAGTAAGCCTGTAATTAATGCAAAAATAATCAAAGAATATACTGGGTGGGAAGGGACCCAACAAAGATCATCATCCTGGCCCTTTACAGGACTATTCCCAAGAGTGAAATGTTTTTAAATCTGAATGTTAAGTCAGACAATTTGGTAAAGGGACATTCTTTTTTGTTGCTCCAGTGTTAATCATTGTACAAAATTAAAAGTTGACTCATGAAAGAGACCTTAATAAAGCATATAAAACATGATACATATTTTCTATTTTGGTATAGTTTATTGGAAAATGTAGACAGACTTGTCTACTATAATATAAACAATTTAGTCTTTTAGCTACATTTTTTTTCATAAAAGATTGACATTTGCTGCTTTTTCCAGATAACAGTAACCAGTGTTGTCTTATCAGGAAACAGATTAGCTGCAGTTCTGTAAGTCATGGAGAAGATAAGAACAACTTTGAATAATGGAGCAATGGTGCAACAAGGTCCTTGTGTTTGAGAAAAGATTAAACACTAAAGAACTTCCCAATAAGCTGACAATCAGCCCTTTTTTTCCCCACATAAAATTTCTCAATCACTTAGAAATATGAACTTCAGATAAAGATGTTAAATTATAAAGGCTTGTATAAAAATCTTAAGATTTTAATCTTTAAAATTATAAAGCTGCCTGCAATAGAGCGAACATTTCAAAATTATGTGGTTTTTTAATAAGAGAAATTCAATTTAATATTTACCTTTTATTGCTCATGTGGGCAATATCTGAACACATCTGAAATACTGAGTCTGTGTTGGAGATACAATCCCTATATTTTAGTATTTTCCTATGTCTAAGAAAATATATCCAAGAATATTGTCTTAAAATTTCTTAAATCCAAGGAATTGCTGGGTTACATTTCTTGCATCTCTAAATGTGTATCTACTCCCTTGCTAAGAAAGATTTTCCTGATGTCAGTGACGAGTATGTTATTACACATGATTCCAGCTCTCTTGCTATCATTGTTAGCACATATGTCATTTAGTCCTTATTGTAAGTTCAGTTAGAACTGGTTTTGCAGCTGAAAGGGAGTTTTAGTCCCCTTTCACTTCCCTTCCTTATAGCTGGCCTATTAATGTTTTCCATCTTAACAAATTAAGGTTGTGCTTATCTGTTTCAGAAACTGCTTCTTGAATTTAATGCCTGGATTACTTATATGGGGAAAAAGAGAAGAGCAAGCTCGTTGCTTCTGCCACTAGTACTAAAGCTGATTCTCCTTTCTGGTTTTAACTTCATATATATANAAAAAAAAAATAAAAAAAATCCCAAAGCAGAAGCTTGAAGAAATGCCAGAAATAATGTTTTGGCTGTATTGTTATAATATGGCTTTTAACATACCTGTTACTCTAAGCCCTTGCATTATCTTTTTTGAATAGCATTGTACTTACACAAATCCATTTTTCTTGCCTTCAGTAAAGAAGAAATACTTAATGGTGTTTATTACTGTATCAGCTGAATCTGTGAGTATTTTGCTTGCTAATACTTTCTTTTGTGCCTTGAATTTCAGAAAGAGACAGCTATTGTTGTGGTGGGTTTTATGTTCCAGTGAATCTAGGAAAAAGGGAGGGAATAAATAAAGGTTCAGTCAAATAGCATGACAAAAGTGCTGTTCTTGTTACCTCATTCTATTCTATTGGTAGAGATTCTACATCAATTAGGATAATTTTTTAAAAATTACCTCTGGGGACATTGTGCAGGCTTTTGCAGAATGTGAACCATGAGAAAGGTCATGGTCTAGAAAAGGTAAATCTGAGAAATATCCCATGGAAGCTGTAGATAAACGTACTAGTAAAATTGTGACTATATTTGTACAATTTGCATGACTGGAAGGAAACAGTACAGAGAAAATACATAAGCAAACTTAAGTAAGAAAACAATACTTGCAGAACAGAGGTCGCTAGGAAAGGAACATGAGTATTTCTGATGTTATTAGGATAGGTAAATATTAGCTTGGGATTCTATATAAATCATGTGCTTGTCTTCTGTTTCCTGTTGGAAACCTGGATTCTTCAATGCAAAATGTAATGTCTCTGATATTTTCCAAAGGGGCTACTTTGCCTTTTAGACTCATCTGCGCATCCAGTATCTCCCTTTTGCATGTGGAGAATCAACACAGAACTCATCATTGCAAACTTAGATTTGTCATATATCATGTTTAATGTTTGTCAGTATTGAACTAGTTCAGCAAATTTTTTTTCAGTCAGTATTTTCAGTAAATTTTTTTTTGGCATTTATGATCTTAACAGCCTCAATATTATCAGCCAAAATGATTATATCACAAGCTAACCACCTCTTCCAGAACATTTATGAGTAGATTTGGTTTTGATATTTCTACTTTATAGCAGTAGGGGACATGAAATCTTTGCCCTAACAATGTCTTGTAAGTTTTCTTCAGCTTTTTGTTGTCTGACACTTAACAAAGTGTCATTCTACGAATTTCAGAGAATTGTCTGAAAGAAAAATTCCCCAAATTCAGAAATGTCTACGACCATTAAAACATTTTTGAAATTACAGACTTGTATATTCATATATTTCTTTCTTTACTTGTTCCTCCTGATTTATCCAAGCAAAACAATTTTATCTTTTCCCTTTCCTTTTTACCTTCTTTAGGTCAAACTTTGATTCTTTTTGGCATGTTAGGTATGTATGAAATGTGATGTGTAACGGAGAATATTGGAAACTTAATATGAAAAAGAAGTTCTCACCTAAAAATCCTAGTCAAATGAAGATGTTGAAAAAGGGTTCTGCTTCTCCTTTTGAGTCCTTTGAGGGTATTGTATACCTAATGTTGATATGACTTGAACAAAATTACACATTTGTAACAGAAAACTTGATGAATTCTGGAGAATGAACATAGCTATCACATAATTGCAGAAACTAAAACTTTAAGCTGAGTGCAGCATCCTTCAAAGGGAATTGGAATTCATACTGTCAGTAGTGTAACATAACCTATTACGTGATACTTAATAACAACTCTAACTCAGAGGTAATGATTTTACATTTGGACTCCCATTAAAAAGATAAACACCTTAAACTGACTGCTCAGGTCACTTAACTGTGGTGTCTGTTTAGTATGAAAGATAAGATTTTATGAATTTTTTCCTCTTTCTTTGTGTTTCTGCAGCTCTGTCTGGTACTAACCTTTAACAACTTGTCTGCCTGAGACCTTAGGGCCACACAGAAACACGTAATGAAACTGAGGAAGATTCAAAGCTCCTTACATAGCTAAAATTGCATCAGATGGCCTGTGAGAAACAGGTACCACTGCGAATTCAAGTTAATGTTAAGATTCCTGTCAGCAAAGGCAATCATTTAAGTCCTTTCTGCAAAGCAACCCAAAAAAGTATCACTCAAACATCTGTCAGCAGAGACTCGAGGTCTAACCCTCAGCTAAGCTAGAAACCCATAATGAATGACAGCTGGTCCAAACTTCTTCTGTTTAGACAAAGCTTCAGTACTTCTTTGATAGATTGGTTGGCCACATTTTTGACAATATAATTTTCTAGAAATAATCTGTCCAACCTAATTTATGCAGTCTGATTGACTCTTCTTCATTACGCTTTGTTCCTTATCTTCACATTATAAAAATTTTCTGCATCTGAATGTACCGTGCCTTTCTTTAAAACCCTTCAAACTTGATGTGCTAGTTTTCACTTGTAAAGAAATTAAGTATTTATAGTTAATAAGTGTAATAGTTCTGAGATAAGTAGAAGCCTTCTGATCTCCTTTCCATATCCATGTACTGTAGCAAGCCAGCAGAACTCACTTTCTTCCTTTTCTAAAATGGTAAATATTCCACTATTTATCCATAATATTCTCTGTGACTTCTTCCTCTGCTTTAATGTGTATGCTTGCTAATTCAGTCTTTTGTCACAGGATGGGGTTATTTCCCTCAGATTCCCCATCTTTTGAGGTACTCAGATGCTTCTAGAAGTCTTTTAAAGCTCAGGTCGGTCTGAAAGCTGAGGGCTAAGAAAAATAAGACTTCACATTGCATGTCCAAATAGGGCAAAAGGGGTAAGGTGAAGGGCTGTTTTTAACAAAGCAATGGATAATCATTGTCACCTCAGTAAAGAGTTTAACTGCTGCTGTTGACTAGACATGGGATTCATTTACTTGGAAAAAGCATAAGAAAGGCCATTAACTATTGTTTATAGAGCAGGACAGATGTCACCTTATAATTACTACTATTCTACTAGTAGTAAACTGAATCTTGGAGTTGTCTTGAAAAATAAAGAAGTCAGAATCCTGCAGAAAACTGGATCTTTGTCTCATTTTTTTTATTCTGTTAAATGGTGTTACTGTTAAAAAGCTTTAAAGTAAATACGTAGTTGTTAAAACCATTGCTGAAACTGAAGGCTTTTTATGCTGCTGTTCATTTTGTCATTCAAATTTGAATTTTATGGATTTCTTATATTGCAAAAAACCTGTGTTTTCCTCTTGTAGCCTTTCTGTAAGGATCCCTGATTCTTTGTTTCAACTACTGTCTAGAAACTCTTGAGAACAATTTGAATTGCCAATTGCTTAAGGAGTGGATCCCTCTTGTGACATCACAAGGCAGGATATTTTTTGAAAAGTGAATATATAAAACCAGAATCCATAGTTTCTCAACCATGTAGTTAGAAATCCTGAGAGACCTTAAAGATCATCTAGATTCAGCCCACCTGCCATGGACAGGGACACCTTCCACTAGACCAGGTTGCTCAAAGCCCCATCCAGGCTGACCTTCCAGGGATGGGGCATCCACAGCTTCTCTGGGAAACCTGTGCCAGTATCTCACCGCCCTCAGAGAAATAATTTCTTCCTAACGTCTAATCTAAACCTGCCCTCTTTTGATATGAAGCCATTCCCTCTTGTCCTGTCACTACATGCACTTGTAAAAAGTCCCTCTCCGGTTCTCTTGGAGGCCCCTTTAGGTACTGGAGGGCTGCTCTGCTGTTTCCTTGGAGCCTTCCCTTCTCCAGGCTGAACAACTCTCTCAGCCTGTCTCCGCAGGAGAGGTGTTCCAGCCTGCTGAGCAGCCTTGCCCCAACAGGTCCATGTCCTTATTTTGGGATCCCAGAGCTGGATGCAGCACCCCAGGTGGGGTGTCAGGAGAGCAGAGTATAGGGGCACAGTCCCCTCCTTGTGACAAACCTGCTGGTCACTGTGCTTTTGATGCACCCCAGGGTATGCTTGGCTTTCTGGGCTGCAAATGCACATGTCTGGGTCATGTTGATCTTGTCAGCCAGAAAAAGCAACCTGTGATCAAGGAAGGTCTTGGCAAAGAGTTTATCAGCATTATTCAGGCCGTCTAACCCAGCGCCATGTCTATACAGCATTTAAGTTAATTTTCCTTCTAATTAAGTAAACCTGAAGTATATCAGTGAACCTTTACTTTCCTGGAATTGAAACATAGAACATGTTAGTGACTGAGTTGCTCACTAATTGAAGCAATCAGTCAAGATAATGAGGGAGGATTTTCTAGCGAGTGGTAGTGGTGGTTGGGGGATAGGGGAGACATTCAGAAATTCCTGGAAAGTAGAAACATGATTAGTGGGTACAGACTCAGAAGGATTTGTATTAGGGTTGGCAGTGAAGCAGTTATGCACTCTGCACTCAGGAATGATATTTGAAAAGGTTGTTGCTTATGTTTGTTGCACTGAACTGTTTTATACTCTCACTAAGCAGATTTTTCTGATATATAGCAACCATAGAATAAGTATTGCCTTAAAATGGAAGAGTAACTGCAATTCTAATTTAAATTGAATTGTTACTTAAGGGTGGAATTTTACTTGCTTGCTGTAGTTCCTACAAGTAAGTATGTGATCTGGATGGTGTTCAGCACTCATTAATCATGTTTGCATACCCTTTTTACAGCTGGATTTTCAAATCTGGTATTAAAGTTCATTTAACATGCCTTCCAGAAAGTAAATATGTCAGTAAGTTTTGGTTTGCTTTACATACTCATTCTTCAGGTAGTTTAACTTAGTACAAATCTATACTGCATTCAAACTTTATTCAGAGCTGGTCAAGACTAGTTTCTTTTCAGATTATGGAGTGATTCAGGAACACCTGGAGCCAAGATTTATGTCTTTACCTAAATTTTGAAAGTACTGTGTTTTTATAGCTCTTTAGAGGAAAGGCAGGAACTGCATTAACACTTGTTAGAGCAGCAGTTAATTCAATGCTGACTAGAACTTTACCCCCCCCAAATATTGTTAAAATTAAAAAAAAAAAAAAGAAATAAAGAAAAGAAAAGGGGGGGGAGAAGTTTAAATATTTGTTTTTTAATGAATGAAATTACTTATTCTCCTTTAGTTAAAAAGGAGTCAAGTTTTAAAGTGTTTGAGAGATATTATTGTAATGTGAACAAGGCTTGATTCTTTATTTCCTGCTGATCTGGTATCAAAAAATAAAGACCTCAAGTCCTCCTAGAAGTTATTTCACTGAAATAAGTATGTGAAGATTTTAAATCTTCACAGGTTATGTACACCAGTCACAGACCTTGAAACTGATTAATTGAAATATCTCATTGAAAGTCGTCCTTTCCTTAGCCTTTTCTTGTGCCAGAGAGATTTGGACCCAGTATGTTGGAAATATAGGTTTCAAGTTACAAGGATTTGAAAACATCTAACTTTGAGTGTTTTTCTGTAGTAATACTATATCATTTAGAAAAATTGTGTCTGCATAAAATTGTACTAGTGTTTAAATCCTTCCTCAGAGATGATGAAAATTAGTGTGTAGCCTCAGGTGCCATAATCTACACTGTGTAATTCCCTTGTTTAAAGCAGATAGTAGAAGGCAACTAGTTATAGAAATTC
Organism: Pardalotus punctatus; assembly: GCA_013400915.1. Lineage (NCBI taxonomy): Eukaryota > Metazoa > Chordata > Aves > Passeriformes > Pardalotidae > Pardalotus > Pardalotus punctatus. The sequence goes on along the minus strand of VZTX01008513.1, from coordinate 913,389 downwards.
TGGCAGATTTCATCACTCCAGCCTGCTTTTCCAAACTATTAAATAGTGAAATGATGCCATCTTTTGCTTTCTTTAGAAAACTTCAATCAGCTGGAATTGTTCATCACTGACAGCACTCCATTCAGTATAATTTCAGTTGAGTCAGGGTGATAAATCATACTCTGCAATTTCTCTAAAGAATATAAAACCATTCCAACACTACATCTGTTAAGAATATAATGCTAGTCTTTCCATGCAGCAGAATGTGGAAGATTTAATCACAACAGCACCATTTAGAGGCATCCATTCATGTATTCGAATATTTTGACTAAGAAAGGTGGGTTACTTTCTGAATAATAAACAAATACATCTTGGGATAATCTCTTCTATTCAAGCTCTTTTCTCTATAAAAAGAGATTTTGAGATATACTTGTTTAAAATACCTTCAGGAACTTGAAAGCAACAAGTGTTTCCAGTGTTTCTGCAGCTGTGTGAAAGGTTTTGCACATCAAAATGAAGGTGATGAATTATGGTTACACAAAAGGGGAAAGCAAATTCTATTAAGACAGTCAGCAAAAGTTGGTTTTGTAAATTCCTTGAAAATGAGAAGACTTTTCCTGTTAAAAATCACCACAAAATAAATTAAAATTATGTATTTGAATTTTCATTTATTTTTATGACAACACTGTGATTATTTTTGTCTGCCTCAATAAATACGTTCTGGAGAAAACCGAATTTTTTCAAGTATTAGCGCAAACTGACAAAAGTTGACAAATCTATACCTTAACAGACTATACACCTTTTCTTGCCTAAATCCCCCTGACTCATTTATACATTTTCTGGTGTCCTCAACATGTACACTTTCTGCCCCTATCCTAGTTTGGGCTATGAATGGGTTTTACTCCTTTGCAGCCAATGTGACCCTATGCTCTGATTTGGGTTAGACCCAATCTGGCCATGTAGACTGAATATCTACCAATAGTTTGAATGTTTTAGGTCTCCCACCTCCAGAAGCTGGCAAACTGTTGATTTTGTTAAATCTGGCCAATTTAACATTTCAGGAGTATCTGTAAATTTGCCAAATATGTGACAAAAAATGCAAAAAAATCTACTTCCCCTTGTGAGGGTAGCATGCAGTTAGTGAGAAATTAATTTGATAGTATACATTATAATCTTATAATGGTTTGTACTTTTGATTTTACAGTGTGACTGTAGTCTGAACAAAATGATGATCATTGGCCTAATTTGTGAGATTGTGGACTGTTGGAAAATATTTTCAGAGAAGTATTTTCTACTATTACTCAAAATTCTATGCTTATAGATGCCTTGCCCTTCTTGAAATTTGTGTTCATGATTCATATATTTTTCAAGAACTGAATTCTTTTCACTGATTAAATCATATGTTCTCTTTCATATGATATTTGTTTTTAAGAAAGCATCTGTCTGCATTTTTTTTGGTAACATTAGGTGTGGTTTATCTCCTTTTTGATATATGAACAATGATGTTGCCTTATAACTTAGAGTAACAGGAGGATTAGAAGGAGTTATTAAATTAAGTTTGAAGAAAGGTGGCATCAACTTAAGGATGCATAAGCACAAAACTATCAAGAGCCACCAGAATTTAAAAACACATTAAAATAAAAATTCATATAGTGTAGAGCTCCACACACTTAATGACCTGGAGGTCATTTGCAACCTAACTGATTCTGATTCTGTGATTTGCCTTTTGTATTATGGCTTAGGAGATGTCGTAGTTTTCTCAGTGGCAGGAATGCAAATGTCTCTACTTTCCGGGATTGTCCTAGCCACCAATCTATAGAATAGTTCAGATAAGGAGTGCGGTTTGGTGGGTTTTTTTCCTACTTCACAAAACTTTTCACTTGTTATTGCATTTTATGTACAGCTACAAGGTAAGCAGTCTTGGGAAAAGCAAATGGAATGTAAACTGTCTCTCTGTGAGCTTACTGATGGCTAGACCAGAATTTCATGGGTTTTTTTGTCATTATGGCCCAGACTGTTTCCTCTGGATTACTTTATAGACATCACCACCCTGTGTGTTTTAAGGGAAGAATATCTTACTTCCAATAATAAGTGTTTTCATCTGTGATCACAAATAGAAAGAGGCATTTAACTGTAGGTAAAACACCTAAGCACCAAACGTTTTTTATTTTTTTGTATAAGTTATCTATAAGTTGGCTTATTTCAGGAAGCAGCTGAAAGGAAGCAAGGAATGACTGGGGTCAAGGAGGAAATGCATGATAACATCTTAAACTGGCTTTACTGTCTGAAGACAAGACAATGAATCATGTAACTACACTCTAATACAGATGTTTGTATTCCTTTGAGGGAGGGGCTGGTCAAGTACTTAAGTAGTTCTGCAGCACCTCTAAACTTTTTAAATGTGAAATTACAATTTATTGGGCTGTAGAGTGTTTCACAGTCCCTATCAGAATTATGTACTCTCAGAAGTACAAAAAAAAATTGTTATAATTTATTTTAATACTTTTGCATATAGTCCCAAATATAAAGCAGCATATTTTCCTAACCAGCAATTAAGGTATTAAAATATAGGTAATATAGGTAAAGAAACCCAAAAACCCAAACAAAAAAAATATTAAAAAACCCCATTTATGTATAACCCAAAAGATCAGAAATACTTTGTATACAAGTCTGTGGGTTACTTTTTTTCTTTTGTCTCCTTTTCCCTCCAAGAACAGTTTGAAAACAAAAGCATAAATTCGTCACCCTTGGCTAAAGAGTTCATATTCGGGAAAGACATTTTGTGGGGAACCAACTCCTCTCCCTCCCACTATGCACTTGGATCTCAAATGCTTTCCTGGCTTGGGACCTCTGTCAACACATAAATACAGAGGAAAACAGGCAAGATTATCAAGTGAGTTGTAAATAATTGCTTAAAGTAGAAGGATGGGAAGACGGGGAAAATTACTTAAGGAAGATCATTTTATGATTGATACCTGCAGGTGGTAAGTAGGCATATTCACTGCACTTCTTCTTGAGTAGTCCTTGCCAAGAGAGATTAGATGCACCAATTTACTTTCCCTGATTTAATTTAAACTGTTTTACCTATTTTGCCTCCATTCAAATGGCATAGACACAATTAAAATGCAGATGCCTTTATTTGCAAAGAGCACGTTTTGTTCTGCTTTTCCCTGAACTGTCCCATGTTTTCTTTTTAATGTCTTTTTTTTCAGTTGTCTTTTGAACACATGCTCCCCTGCTTCAATGGATCCAAAGCTACTAATAAAAACACCCCATAATATATAACAGATGCAGAAGTGAATATAAGTGGAAACAGTTGAATAAGAGGAGTGGACCCAGAGCTGTCATCAAGCTCTTCACAGTCACCAGATTTTTTTTCACCTGCTCATGCAGTGCTTGCTCAAGACCTGTTGGCAGTGACTATATGTTTCATCTCTCACCATTTTTCCCCCCTTCACCTCACAGGCTTTTTCCTAGACTTTGTGAGTATATTAAATTCATCTTTAAATCCTGCTAAATGTGCTAAACAATGTAAAGTGGTTGCCATTAAAAAGACAAATTTATAAGCTGCCAGTATTTTAACTAGGACCTCCTTCTAAAGTTTGTCCTTGGAGACTTTCTGGAATCCTTCCAGCTTGTGAGGAACTGGTGTGGAAGGGTGTATGTCAGCTTGCTGAGGAGACCATTGGAGGATTAGGAGATCTTTTGTTTATTTTTCTTTATAAACAAAATGCATTTTGGGAAGAAATGTGGAAATGCCATTTGACAAACATATCTTATGCAGTATTTTTTTAGTTTGTGGCATAGCCATGGTAGACATACAAGACCTATTAAAAATACCATGGTTCTATGTGTAAACTTGAGAGCAAAAGAAATGACATTTATCTTTCTTCAAAAATGTTTTTGAAAGCAATTGACATTTGCTGTTGTCTATCCATGTGCAAAAGGTGTGTTTACAGATTTTTTCTCTAGATGTGTGAAGAAAGTTTTTGGCACAATGGCTTTAAACAAGAGGCCGAGAAACTTTGATTTGGTTACAAAATTAAATACTCCAGAAATCGTAATTTCATGTGCATTCCTTTTCTTCCAGGAGTGTTTTTAGGTTCCATTAAATACACCAGGCTTTTTTGCCTTATGTTCTTTGTGGATACAGAAATAAGAAAGTAGAAGCTATCAAAACAAGCTTAGAGTCTAACAGCTGATGTGCAATAATAAGGTCAGTTGTATTCATCATTGTGAACTTTATCTCCATTTGTTGGTTGTAGTAATGAAGCTGGACAGTAAACTTAAGGAAGAAGGACCTTCTTGGTGGCACACCAGCATAATTCTGTTAAGTTAAACCAGAACACTTAAAAGGGATTTGTCAATTTGCTTTCATTTAAGTTCTGCATACATGTCCTACAGTGCTTGGCAGTACAATGCTGGAGTGTGAAGTAAGCTATAGACACAAGTATCTTTTTAGAGGACATGTAATCTGCTGGCAGCACAGAGAACGCATTCCCAGTTCCTTACCAGAGAGCACAGACAGAAAAAAGGTTTTGGTCTCCTTCCCTTTCTCTGTCCCCTTTCCGCTATCCCTCAGGAAATGAAACGCAGTGCTCCCAACAAAAAGTCATAGCATTTTCTTCCCAGCTAAATTAAACAATAGTGTTTCTACAATTGATTGGTGCATGTTCAGAGGAGTTTTGTATTTTGTGGTGTTTATTGAATTGATCTGTATTGAATATGACTCTTAGATTTTTCTTGTAGAACTGACCTACAGGGTCTTCTACTTTCTATTCTGCAGACCTCTGGAAAACCCATATATATCTTTGCTATGCAATCTAGTGTCACTTGCATGTTCAGAGGCAGAGCAGGCAGCAGCAAAAGTCAGTTAACCAGTTTGTGTTATTCTGTGCAGTTCCTTGCCCCCTGCTCAATATATGCCTTTATATTTAAAGTTCAAACTAGCTCTGCTATAGAGAGACCTGTCTCTATTTGTTCACAGATGCTTTGTATGGGGCATACAGACAAATTATTAGTGGAGCTTTGTTCTCTTTTGTTTGCAGCCTCTTTTGTTCTATATGGTCCAAAGTTTTACGTATGCATAGAAATAACTCCACAGTAAAACAGATGGATCCAAGTGCTGACCTCTGTTACATCACTGTAAATCTGGACAGTAACTGTTATTGTTCGATTTTATGCTGCTGCTATTAAGATAAAGAAAGGGAGTGATTTATTAGTGATGAACGGAGTCTTTATAGCCATGTCAGTCTTGCACAAGTTTATAAGGTTGTTTAAGTACCAATGCTCACAGGTTTAACTCTTTCTTTTATTATGTGTAAAAGTCTATGGCAGGTCATTCCTTGCATGGTAAGTGAATGGTATGTAAGAATATATTAATTAAAAGTCCTGTTATTTGAGGAAATGACTTGTTGGTTTTCTTTAAACTCTCAAAGCTCTTGTACAATCCTTAATTCAACTAATTTATTATTTTTAATGCAGTATTTTTGTCTGATATGAATCACTATTGCATGAGAATATCCTTGGCTCAAAGGAGGAACATTAGCAAGACAGTCTGTAATTTCTTTCAGGGATATAGACATGTAAATGTTTGTTGTGACTCATTTTCTGGACACCTGAAGATATTTTAACCAACATTCAGCAACAAGGGAAGGAGGCACAAGGAAAATCTTTTCGGGGGTATTGATTGTGATTCAGAATTACCACTGCAGCTTAGTCTCTTCTTGTCTTTTTCATTCTTAGCTCTCTGAATTTTTTCATGCTGTACCGTAAAGGAGAGAGATACATAGATAAGTAAATTTGCATATGTAGAAAGAATAAATAATAATATACATGAAGAAAAAACACTTCAATCTAAAAACTTTTGTCTTGGTTAGTTTAAATATTTAATGAGCATAAAATAGTGTGATCTTATGTCTTTTGAATGGTGTCTAAATAAATTAACATTGTGGGATATTCTTAATTACTTTATTGATGAATGTTTTAAACATTTTAAACATTATGTAATGTGCAAAAATGAAACTTTTATGAGAAAACTACCAATAAAATAATTTGAATTTAGAAGTCTCAGAAAAGGTAGGAATGACTGCCATTATAAGGCCTGATACTGCACCACTGAAATCTGTGCCAATGTTGTTCACTGATCACTGACTTGGAATAACCTGTACAATTTCTCTTTAAAATGAAACCACAGTCATTTCATATTTAAGAGAATTGGAAGGCTCAAACTATATTTGCCAACCTCATCAGAACAAAATCATAACTTCTATGAGGAATACTTAAAAAATAAATCCTTTGAAGAAGTTTCCTGGTTTCTGCAGTCTGAAAAACTGTTCAACGTCCAAGAGTATAGCACTGATAATATTGAGTGTATAATTTTTCCATTAATATAAGCAACACATAGAAATTAGGAATTTTCCTGAGATACACATACAAATAAATGCAAAGTCAAGGCCTTAAAGCAGTCCAGAAATGCTTAGCTCTCTTGATGTCTACAGCTTTTCAGAATAGACACTACTTTTACTTACCTGAAAGTGGTTATTATCTTGACATGTATGTATGAAACTTTTATGAGTTCCCAAGAATCTGTGAGAAATTATGCAAGTATACTGTGGGGGAAAGGGACACAAAATCCCCTAAAGGTGGATGTTTAAATAATACACAGAAATTGCCAACTGTCAGATCCTTTTTGAACAGCACATGGCGCCGTGGTCCTTTCAAACACATTGAGTTGAGAGCTCTAAAATATTAAAGTGATTTCTGACATCCAGCTATAAGGCAATAAAAATAGATCTTCAGATTTTTATGTATGAATACTGGGCTTATATAATAATAATGGCCATCAGGAGGATGCTGCACATTTGCAGGCCTGCCATTTTCTGTGCTGGTATGCTACCCATATGTTCCTTTCTTATTTATATAGTGCCAAGTCGTGTTTGAAGTGGAAATTATTCGATGAAGATTTTCTTATGTTCACTATTAAGGCATGTTATACATTGGTCAAGACAAAGACAGACATAGCTGACATGTTAAGGTACAGAAAGTATATTTGGTCTTAGACCAAATGTCCAGATATACATTTATGTGTATATTGTTTCAAAAGTCTCTTCATCACTGTTAATCTTGTAAAACACTACGTCATAGCCACTAATTGTTATGCTACACACTTGAACTCTCTGCTTAATGACACATAACTTCTCTTTGTTCTTCCAGTAGTAAATGTTATTTCTGGTCTGAGTAGACTGGGGCGGTGACCCAGCCCGCCTTTTCTATGAAAATCCATGAACTCAACTGGGATGATTCTCCTTCTCAGGACAGTGAGTCTGAGGGGGAGGGAGAAGCTGAGGCTGGGGAATTCCCCACATTTCTCACCTCTTAAATTGTCCTTCAAAGCTTTGGTTACACCCCTTTCTCCTCCCAGCTATTTCCCTATGCATTAGGTTGTTTTAATATGTATTATCTCTAGAAAGTTCTGTTGTTTCTGTGTCCCCATTGGTTGGCTGTACTCCTCCACCTGTTTCATTTCATTGGATATTTGTAGTTATGTAATCTCTCCCTATTGGACTGTTTCTGTTGGATCCTCCCCTTTTTGTTCCCCTTAAAAACCCTGAGCAACTGTCACTGCTCACTCTTTTGTAGCTTTACCCTTTGCTTGGTTTTGAATTCTCCTGTCCCGGGGGGCAGGGAATAAAGACATGAGCTGCTGCTACATCAGAGCCCCTCTCTCCTCTTTATCTCCACCGAGTCGCTACCTTACCACCGTCTGCAGCCAGTCCCAACGGGGTCAAGAGCAAACTTAACATCTGTGAACCTAAGAGCCACAAGTGATCCCTCGGTTGTGGTGTGGGGCCCTGCGTTCGGGTGTCCCGCAGCGTCGACATGAGAGCAGGGTGCTCTGACTCCTGCACGTGTCCGCCTTCTGACAGCCGAACCCCCTGCTATTCACTGACCAGGGCAAGTGTGTCTTGTCACCTGCTGGCTACCGGGCAGCCAGGCAGACAGTGACAGTAGACATATTAATTGTCTCTCTCATAGTTCATCATAATTAATGAGGGTCTTATTGGTTGGTGCAATTTTTACTCAATTAAACATCTTCCATATCTGCCATCCCACTTTGCCCAGTGATCTCTGCCCCATACATGATGGAAAAGCTTGGCTTGTTTGTATTTTGGAGGCAAACAGGACCAAAATGGTCCCTTTTGTGGCATTGAGGATCTTGAAATTCAGTAGTCTTCCTGCTGAAGACAATAGAGTAACACTCTTAAGAAAATGCTGTATAATCTTTGTGAGCACAAGAATGCTGATATATTTTTAATGGCTCTTTCAGGAGTATAATGTGCACCAAGATGTATTCATATTCATAGTGGTCCTGGAAGTGTGGTAGAGAGGGATAAGGGAGAATATTTAGGAAGATTAACTTGAAGATAGAGTAGGTCCTGGTAAAAATGGGATAGACTGGAATACATGTTTTTTAAATACATCAAACAGCCCAAAAAAAGAGGCATCAGAGCACATTTGTGAAGCTTCAGACTTGATGCCAGCTGTAGTTTTGCTGCAGTTATTGTTTGTGCTGCAGAGCTATGTACCCAGTGTTATGGTATTTTGCTTTTTAAACTTTTATGGGTGGTCCCTTCAAGATTATCAATCTCAATATAAAAAATTTAATAAAAATAGAAAATTAGCCATGTTGTTATTCTTTTGCTGAGTCTAGCTGATATAGCACCATTTGCAACTGACTAATGTTTACGTACCAGCCCCGAGTGAAAAGTACATATCTTGTGGTTCTTACACCCTACAGTGGAATGGAAGTGTGTTTTAACCTGTAAAGGGGAATGAAGTGCTTTCTTCGTGTTCATGGTGGAGCTATTCCCACCCTGACCATGAATTCTGCTCATTGAGAGCTCCTCCAAGGGTGAGAAATGTTGTACAAGTGTTATTTGGGGCATTATTTGAGATGCTGAGAAGGTGCTGTTTAAGTTGCAGGTGAGCGGATGTGTTTGAAAGGGGGATTTTATAAATATGCATCTGGAAAATGAGAACATACCAATTGGTCACTCAGCTGCATTCAGTGTAATATGTTTTTTTCTCGCTGAGTTGCTGCTTTTATCTGAGTTGCACTTTGAAGTACAAGATTGATGCAGAATCTGTCTCATTGATTTATGTTATAGAGTAGAAAAATGAGTTGAAGTTAAACTGATGCTGTTCGATTAAAAAAAAAAAAAAAAGTTTACCTGTCTGATAGGTAAGAGCAATGTGCTAAAAGAAAAGGAAATTTCCTTTTGAGTGGGTGTTTCATCCAGCAAAGCTAATAAATGAAAAACAGATACTTTCCACAAGGTGGCGGAGTAAGTGCATTTTTAAAACTTTTCTGAGCTAAAATTGTTCTGCAAAACCCGAGAGGATTAGTGGTAACCTAGCCATTTATAACTACAAAATAATTACTAAATGTTGTATTATTGTGTTTAGTCAGATCCTGGGTGATACAGAATTTCAGTAACTTCTATTACCACTGGGTTTTAGTATCATTTATTGTAAGTACTTACAACTGTTGCACTTCTTTGTGCTTAGAAGCCATAGCCACTCTAAGAAATGAGCATGTTATATTTCGAAAATATCACTACTGGACTGATGCCGTCAAATCTAACAAGCTGAAGAGTAATGCTACTTTTTGGCTGAATTTGATTCACCTAATGTTTGAAAACAGGCCTCTGTTATTGTATAGTCAGAATTTCTGTGTGTGTAGACCTGTGGTCTTTTCCTTGAATACCCATTTATCCATGTGTGTATTCCTAAAGGCCTCATAATGCATTCACTCCTCTACTTGTTAACTGCTGTCTATGTTGCAAGTTTAAAAGCAAGGCAGGATTATGCTCTTAAATAATAGAAACTGTGATTTGAAACTATTCCCTTTATTGTTTGGGGTTTTTTTTCACTAAATGCGTGGAGTTAACTTGGTGATACTTTGCTCTAATCAGTATAATAAAAATTTTCCATTCATAAGTGCTCCAGCTGTCTTTTGCACACAGTGTTTGGGCATTTTCAGTTAGGGTTAAATGATCTTATTTGTAAAATGTAAGTTATTTAATCTTCTGGAACTTAACTAAAATAAGCTCCCCCAACCTGTGTTTCCAAGTACCTGAAAAGGCAAATAGAAAAGAATAAAAATTAAACAGTCAGTGTTCCTTTCCCAAACAGGATATTAACATACTGAATCTCTAGTGTACAATTTCTGTTTATTTCAGTTTGTAAAATGGTCATTGAAATAGAAGCGATAGAAAGTTTCTTGGGTATTTTTTTGAGGAATGTGTGGGTACCAGATGATTGCTACAGAATGCAATCTGACACTGTAGCAAACTCAACTGTGTTTTAAATCCCATTAATTTACTGCTAAGCTGGTTTGCTCTAAGTTGAGTGTAGCAATAATGAAAAGCCGGAATGTGAAGATTAGGCTTCCTACAACTTGATTTGATTACAGCCATGGGAAAGTAGAAAAAAAATGAGGGGAGCTTCAGTAAGAAGGAGCTGTCTTTCATCACCATGTAAAATGTAATGGTGTTTATCTGTGTTGAATACCTTGCCGTATTGCAGCAGTGCACAAAATCTATTCTACAGTCTTGGAGGCCTAACAAGTTTGTCTTTGTCCTTTTGGCCTATTTCTTATCTAGCTGGCACAGCCAAATCTGTGTGGGTTTCAGGGAAGTGTGGAGGCTTTTAGTGCTTTACACAGGTATGTTACTGATTAGCAATATGGCTGCTTTTTGTGTTATATGTCTCCACAAGTGTAGTGAGGATGGAAAGAACAATTTGACAGTGTATGGAAGATAGCCAATAAAGAATATGTTTGATTAATCCCATCAACCAGTGATTTTGTGCAAAAATGTTTATTATATTGGTGCCCAGTAGGATTTGTGTTATCTTACCTAGGTTGTTATACAGTTTCAACAGACGAATTTATATCAGCTTCTGATCAGGAATTTTGTTAGTTGACTGACAATTATTATAGTGAAAAATGTTTGGCAATGTGTTTGTCAGTGAAGTCATGGAAATTTACTGTACAGGTTAATTACTGATGTTTGTTTAGTAGATTTCAGTACCATGTTGAGGTCTCAATCACTGCCCTGAGGAATTTACAATCAAAGATACGTAGAGATAACAAACGCGCATTGAGTTTACTTGGCTGAAAATTGTTAGCCAAACCAAACATGACATATCAAGCGTGACATATAGCATATACCTTGCATTCCAGTGTTAGTGAGCCAGTGAAAATCATTCACATTTATAAATTAAATACAGGAAAAATTAAATTGGAATTAGGACTGGAGGGATACTGTGGAGAATGAGGCAGCTTGCATTGCCCAGTGAAAGTTTTAAAAGGAGTGGATTTTTATATTCAAAAATGACATAGAAGTTGGAGACAGGATTATTTTATTAATCAGAGCAAACTGTTTACATAGAGAAGTGGCCCAAAAAGGGTTGAGCTTCAGTATTGTGTATAAAAGTCAGGATGAAAGAATTAAGGTTTAATACCAGGAGATTTTCAGTTATTATACAGCATTCTGAGGAAAGAACTTATGTGAATATTGTATGGGAAATTACTTTTCTGATTGCCTTCAGAATAGGATTTTTTTCTTGAAAACAATTTGTCTCATTTAGTTTATTGGGTCAATGAGGCACAGTCCTGGAGCTGAGTCACAAAGTGTGCCAATTTCTTGGCAAGCTCAGTGCCAGCCCACTTGATTTTCAGTTTTCTCTATTTCAGAACACACTACTTCATCACTTCAGTGTCAGTACTTCACAGCACGTCCAAGTGCAAGTCCTGCATAGTTATGTGTGCTAAAATAGGCCATTGAATTTTAATCAGACTTAAAGCTGTCCTTTCATATCTCATCCAACACTGATAGTGATGTGTATTATCACTTACAAGAGCATTTCTGTACATAAATTTAATGTCTTGTCAGTAAAACCATAGTTATCTATGTAACAAAATTGTTACAGATTCATTGTCAAGGTCACCTCAATTTTTGCTCAGTTTTACTGAACAGATTTATATTGGCTTTGTGCAGTTAGATGGAAAAGATAAACAAAACACATGAAATAATTTGTTTATTTAATTTCAAATTTGAAGATGAATAAGCTAGATGGTTTCAGTAAATCCAGATTTACCTCATTCATCTTCAAATGTTCTCATTTTTTCAGATGGCAAAAGCTTTATCAGAAAATAAGAGAGAAAAAATTGAAGGGTGCTCTAAGGAAAGAAGCAATAATCTTGTCAGTCTCAAGAGCTTGTAAAAGGAATTTTGGATTACAAAACCCAGACAACTAGCTCCAGGAGCTTTGATGATGTGAATTTCAAAGAACAAAAGGAAACCACTTTTAAACACTGGTGAGTAGAAGGAAGAGCCTTCAGAATAGTTATAAAAAGTAGGCAGTGGAACAAAATGATAAGAAGGAAGGCTTATACAGCCTTTCTAAAAAGGGAACATGGTGTATGGGGTAGAGGAAAGATACATCACTCCCTCCAAGTACCTGAAGGGAGGTTGTAGCCAGGTGGGGGTCAGTCTCTTCTCGCAGGTAACAAGCTGTAGTACAAGAGGAAATGGCCTCAAGTTATGCCAGGGGAGATTTAGATTGGATATGAGGAAAATTTTCCTCACTAAAAGGACTGTTAAGCATTGGAACAAGCAGCCCAGGGATGTGGTTGAGTCGCCATCCCCCGAGGTACTTAAGAGATGTAGATGTGGTGATCAGGGTAATGGTTTAGTGGTGGGCTTGGAAGTTCTGGGTTAATGATTGGACTTGATGTTCTCAAAGGTCTTTTCCATCCTAAATGATTCCATGATTATTGAGTGATGCAGAGCATGAGAAAATATGCATGTGGTCCTTGCACAGAACAGGACATCAGATTTAATGAAGGTAGTTTTTTGGAATAAAATGAAGTCTGGTTTTCACTGTGGAGGGAAGCGGGATGATTACTAGCAATTAGGTTTACCCTATACCATAGCTGTTGAATGTTATAATGCAGGCAAACCATCATGTCTGGCAATCACACTCTATGCTAAATTCAGTAGCAAATTTTTGATTTTGCATTTACTAAAGGAGATATGGGAAGCAGTGAAAAGTATTTTTTTTTTTATTTTTTAGAATTAAGACAGTTATTTCCTCACTTTGTCTTATCCTTTCCAGCTCCATGTACAATAGAATAGAATTATGTTATTTTATTCAGTTATTTTCACATTCAAATCACTTCAATATAATAACACTTCCAAGGGGCTTGTGCATTGCAGTCAAAGCAAGCTCAGGAGTATGTTTTAATTCAAATGACCTCCCCAGCTTGTGGATTGATGGACCCATGTATTATGCTCCTTTTCCTTTTCCGTTTCCTACTGGGGAAATCTAGTGGGAGAAACAGGAAAAGGAAATGTTACTTGAATAAAAAAAAAAAGAAAGAAAATATCCCACCACAAAAAATATCAGCAAACCCAAGAAACCAGCTCTGCGAAGGATGCTACTTTAGAGTAGAGGCGGTAGACCATGTAATCGCTGGAGGCGGGTAGGGGTTGTGGCTGTATTATCTGTGCCATGGATATTTTGTACCTGTTAGAGTACTGTACTTTGTACTTATGGGAGATTTGTAACCTGAAGTGAAATAGTCCATTAAGGGATCATGCTACTGCATTGTTTTGCTTTTGTGGTTTCTGAAATCCTTAGTAAAGGTGTGTTGAACTAATAGGTCTAAGGAATAGCACCTTTTATTTTACATGTTTCTAGTTAGGTAATTCTGGTGTTGTAAAGACTCAAGTGTGGAACCCTAACAATCCTGACTTGCTCTGGATCTCATTATAAGCACCTGTTGTATCTGGCAGAGTGGGCTTATAGCATCATACTTTAGTGGAGAGATTCCCAGGTACATACACATTTATAATAGGTGCTTCAAAATCCTGGTGAAAATGGAACAATGAAAATGATCTCTAGATGTCACAGTGCATTTCCCTTTGTTTTTCTTAAGGCAAGAGCACAAATGAGGAAGCTCCCTGCTGATGATGCCCTGCCTGCAAGTGAATGATTTCCTTCTCTATTTCTGTAGAACTTTGTAGGACTCTTATTTTCTGATTCAATTTCAATCACTCAACAGCAATATATTGTTGAGAGCTATCAAGTGTCTTGTCCACTTGTTAATCCGTTAACAATTATATTTCCTATTTCTGGTTTTATGTTTCCATTTTCCCATACATCCTGACATCACACTGTGTTCACTGGCAGTACGCTGTTTGGGATGAATCAGATGTGTTATGGCACTAGTGATATGGACTGGAGTACCTCACTGGACTCCCCATAAAAATAATAATAATAGTGAGTATGAGTCAGTGCAGGAGTGGCTAAGATTAACTCAGAGTTTCGGGGAGCCAAGAGATGATTCATCCTTTGAAATAAAGAAAAGCTGCTAATAAACATTAATACACATTTTCAGTTTTGTTTGCAGCTTATCAAAGGCTCGCTGTAGATACTGAGGAAGCACCATGAGGAACTGACAATGTCATACTAGCAGCAGCTTTATAATCAGTGACTTGTGCATGTTGATTTGTCACTGCTGTAGATATTGGCACTCTCTAGTGCCAAGATAGAACAGCAAACTTTACTGGTTTTACTACTGCAGCAGCTTTTTTTCACAGTTCTTGATGCTGTTCTTTTACACTTGTGACTTGATGGGTGTTTCCTCGAATTTCTGTAAATGCTAAGTCCATATCAACAAGAGCTATGCTAATTTATAGTATTTAAAGTGGCAAATGACTCAGATAACAGGAAAGCCACTGATGTAGATTCACTGGACAGTAGAATAAATTTTTCTCCACAGAGTGGATGTCTTTGCTCCTCCAACTAACTGTAGTCTTTGCATCTCAGCCAAATCATTTTAATTGGGACCTCATGCTATTCTCCCTGCTGTGACAGTCACTCTGAACCCCCTCCTGCCTTGAAGCCATCTTGACAATTCTGTGCGGAACTGTACCCGACTGTTGACCACGTGCTCCCAGCTCATGGAGAACTCGCTTTCTTCAGGTGAAAAACAGTGTGGTACTTACTTTGCTCAGATGTCAGTCAATGTCTTTGGCTTCCTTGCTGGTGTGGCCACTAGCAAGAGAGCTTTTTATGTTTTCTAGTCACTGCATGTGTTTGGGCTGGTTTTATCTGGGCACATGAAAGAGACAGGTCAGAGTCTGGCTGGAGAATATCGTGATAAATTCCCATTGGTATCTGGTGTGATACAGAGCTTTCTGCCCTCAGGAATTTTGTTCCTCCCTACACATTGCTCAGAGTGGGAGCTAGCCTGATGCGTCACAAACTGTCATCTCTTCCTGTTATATTTAATGAACATACAACTGCTGCTTTTTGTTGCCTGTGCAGTGCCTCAGGCTGTGGTGGCCATTGCCCTTTGTCCAGCAAAATAATTTCATCATGTAAACTCATAACTTATGTTTCTTTTAGGAACAGAAAGAGGACAGAAAACACCAATGATACTTTTACTGGCCATGCTTGTTCATGTCCTTGATTTTTTGAAATTATTTATTAACTTTTTTTTTTCATTATTAGGTATTTAATTTGGTCAATACCTACTGCACAAAAAAAGATATGACAGGCACTTTTTTTAAACAAGCATACACACCTGTTGTCCGGGTGTCTGTAAAATTAAACTTTTCAATACATGCTCTTAAGCTATGGTTTGGGTAGGTTTTTTTTTTTTTAATTGATAAGAAAAACTCCCTGTAATTTTCATTGCAATTCCTCTTCTGTGTTATTGGTTTCTCATTTACTTTGTACGTACTTTGAGGCTACTATTCACACACAAAAATGTCCAAGATTTTTCTCAGCTCTCCTATTTGTCTTTTTGAACAGAATTCTCCTGTGACAAGGTAAAAACACCCAGAAATAATTTTGCAATTTGTCTTCTTTTTCAGTGCTCAAATATCTCAAATTCAACGTGCACTGTTAAATGCTCATTAAATTCCTTCTCTCAAAAAAAAATGATTGGCTTGAAGTCTTGAGATAGCTGTTCAGGTTATGTCTGTATATGCCTGCTTTCACAGGAAAAACTCATTAAAAAATACTGTAGAGTGCACACCTGCCTTTAGAATTTGATAATGTTTTACTTTCTTTAAGTGAAAAATGTTGGATAGTGATTTCTGAGAAACTGCCTCTACCCCTCCTCTTAGATTCTTTTTCTATATTATTTATAAATGGATTTGAGCTGACTCTGTTGCATATTTGACCTACATGTTGTTAAAAATTTTTATCTGATTATTTTTTTTGGTGTTTGTGAATGTATTGGTTTTGGTTGGGATAGAGTTAATGTTCTTTACAGTAGCTTGCATGGTGCTATGTTTAGTATTTGTGACCAAAGCAGTGTTGATAACACAGCACTGTTTTTATTCTTGCTGAGCAGTGCTTACACAGAGTCAAGGTCTTTTCCATTTCTGTCCTAATGAACCCAAGACTATTGTGCTGCATGTGAAATTTATTGATCTCTCCTTCTTACCTATTTGAAAGTGGATACTCCTTGTCTTCAATGAATAATCTGTTTGCATGGAAAATAAGCAGATTACACTGTAGGAGTAGTATCACATAAGATAGCCCAGTGGAATTATCTGTAAAACAGCTGGAATTAAGATAATATAAATATTTTGTTTAAAAGAAATGTAAAACACTACTTTTGTGATCAGTGAAGTGATCACTACCTTTTTGCTGTGCATTTGTGTTGCAGGTTTTGCAAAATCAATAGTTTTGTCCTGTCTAGCAACTCTTCAGGAGAAAGAGTTGTACTATTGTAATAACATGTGTAATATTAGTGAATTTCTATCCACCACAGGCACCAGGAATCCTTCTACCTTGGAAGCTGAATTGCTTTGTACAAATACTTTATTTTTATTTCTCACACTATCTGCTTATTGCATGTCACTTCAGTGGCATTCAAGCAGATTAACTTTCTTTCCCTTTCAGATTTGTGTACACAGGCATAATACTTTTCCCTTTCCCAGGCAGAACTGGTAAGTGTTATATAAACCAGATACTTAAAACTGTATGTTTCTCAAGAAAATGCTGCAGTTTTTCCAGGCTGAGGCATCTTTCTCCATATGCTCTTACAGAAGTTGTGTCAACCCTATTTAATTAGCATTGATGTGATATCAACTGATGATTGCACAGGCTGTTCAGAGACCTTTGTGTTGCAATGTGGTGTTTCTTTTCATTGTGGGATGACTCTGTACTACTGGCCTCCATCATAACAAATGAAAGTTTAACCCATTCATGTTCTGGAAATAACGGGGTTTACCAGGTACCATTACACTTCTGTGTAGGTGTAGAAACATTTCTTTGTGGAAAGGTTGCAGCTTGAATACTTGTCTTGGGGTGATGGTGTGAAAAGCCTGCTTCCCTATTGTTTGTGTGTATGCCCAGAAATGTGGTCCTGTAGTTTCAACNCTGGGGACCCCCGGAGAGGGGAAGCTACGCCAGAGGAAAAGGACATTAAAGTTCATCAGCTGTTTACTCAGGTTTAATAATTCTTTTTCCCCTTTCCCCTTCCCTTGTGCATTGCAGGGCACCCTGTGTGTTTTTGTTAAATAAATAGTTTTTTTTCACTTTCATCCAAGAAATTCTGTTGTGGTGGGGGAGGGGGTGTCAGAAACCTTTGCTATGAGGGAGGCATTTGTTCAGAGTGCTTTCTACCTAGGAAATTTGTCTCTAACCTGAGACAATACTTTAATGGGAAAAATTGTAACTATTTTAGGCTTTCTGGATAAATAGTTCTCAGACAATAGTTAACAACATCTATATACACACAGCAAAGTTCACATTGTTGAACATGGAATGAGAAATAAGGGGAAGAAGAACAGATGAGAGAAATGAGAATCCAGTTTTCTTCATGCTGAATTAATATTGGATTCTCAGTAAAGCAGAGAAAGGATCTGAAAATTGCAAGACAATTTACTATTGAGCTCTCAGGCAGATGGAGTCTATTGTGTTATTCTTCTACTCTAAACAGTAGATTAATACCTTCCAATTAAATGTACATTTTAGAGTAGGAACATTCCTGTGGCCTTGTGAAAGTCAGCCAGACTTGAAGTGATTCATAGTAAGACTCTCCTTTGTGGGAATTCTGAATTAAAATTCCAAAATACTTATGGAGAAAATAATGCAGATATCCAACATCCTGAAAGACTGAACAGTGCTGCTTAATTTTTTTTAATATGGTCTATTTTTATTCATCTAGTTCTGCATAAAATGATACTGCTATGTGAAAATGATGTAAACATTATAGTCCCCATCTTTCTGTTGCATAATATGTCTTCACATTGCTCTTGGTTTGGAAATCTAAAATACATTAGTCAGTTACTAATTATTTATTAAACAGAATAGTTTGCAGTGTAAGTTATTTTAGAAGTTTGCATCGCTGTGCTGGTTCCCAGCCTATCTCATTATGTGAAAAGTTTCCCTTCACTTTTAGAGCACTTGGTGGCCTCTCTCTTTGCTATCTTTATTTTTTTTGACACTCAGCTGTGACATGGCCTGCATCTCTGTCCTGATACTGTTTGTACAGATGCAAACAATAAGGAATTATTTAGTTTTATTCACTGAGCTGGAGTCCAGTACGACAGCATGAAATCTGTAAAATAAAATTCAAATTCGAATATATGAAAGCTTCTTGCAAGTGAAATCTATGCAGAAAGGGACATTTGATAGAAGTTGTGGAAATCCTGACATTGTAGATTTTTGTAGAACAAGCAATCTTGTCTGGAAAGAGCTGTCTGTATTGAGATATGCTGGATGATTTAACCCAGCAGGGTCTGTCTAGGTTTTTTTTGGAATGGAACAGAAGGACTGGATACAAAAGATAAGGAGAAAAGTTAACTTTGAAATCCTATATTACTGTTCGAATCATCAGATGTGATAATACCCAGCAACAAGAGGGACATAAGCTGATACTAAGATGAACTGCTAAATTAAAACTCTTCAAAGTTTCACAGAAATCCTTCTTCAAGGTTGTTTATTTCTCTCAATACAGTAACACTTTTTCATTGTAACTTTTCCTAACCTTCTTTGAAAACTTTGGCTTTTCACTAGAAATTGTATTCTTGTGACTTCAGATATCGGTGAATAATTTTTTAAGCTCTTGATGGAGAAAGTTACATGAGTTTGCAAAGGATGATATTATTATAAATCTTATTTAAACTTATTTCATGCTTAATTTTCTTTGCAGTTTTCCCAGTGGAAATATTCAACATTCACACTGAAAAATCTCCTTTTTCAATTTTCTTTTTTGAATTACATTTGCAATTACTTTGAAGAAGACATGACTTCTTACAGGTAAACAGAGTACTAGAGCACGGAAAAGAAGTGAAATTGTTCTTCTAGTTGGTTTCACATCATGCCTTAAGATTTGGATGCATTTCAGGAAGGTCTCAATGACTTTTCCAGATTGTGTTGTCTGATGCTGGGAAGAAGCCCCAGGTTCACAAAAGTCCTGTAGATAGTCACTGATAAAGTAGAGGGTGTGAAGGAATCTATTTTGATATTGGTAGTACATTTCCATAGAGAGTTGTGTAATAAGATCTGAATAAATTCTGAATTTTTATGATGGCCAAATACGTTATGTAATTTGAACATCATTGATATATCTGGAGGGTGGTTGTAGAGCAGAAACCTGGAACACTTTGTTTCTGTATGCTGCCACTGGCAATCCTGCACCAGGAGTGTGTGTTTTGGCTGGAAAAAAAACGGTCTTTTCTCATTAGGCAATAGAATTGAGTAAGAGATGGGATCTTGTGCTGTGATGGAGAAATGAGATGTTCTCTTGGAAATACACTTGATGGTCAAGAATTTTCATGTAACATCAAAGCCAATGGATAAAGGAACAGGCTGCTGCTTTGTAGAGGTAAAAAGATTATTTGTATTTTTTTACAGTTGTTTTGATGTTTGTTATCTTCTAGACATGAACCAATTTCAGAGGGTGGGAACAGCTGTCCACGTTGATAGGGATATCTCATTACCGTTGCCTGCTTTCTTCTAACAGTGATAGTGACTGTTACCAGAAACAGGATATGGAAGTTTGACAATTCCTGTGTACTCTCATACATCCACTGTTTACATAAATCAGAGGGAAATACTTTCACTCTGCATTGCTTGTAGGTTTGATGGAGAAAACCTCCAAAAAGACAAAATGAAAAGCCTGTGTGCCAAAAAAGTGCTTCATTAAACAGGCAGAAGAAGCTGCATGCATTTCAGACATGTAATTTTTTTACTCTTTTTTTCTTTCCTCACCATGTAGGAAGACAAAATGAGAAAGACTTTGCTGTCCCACTTTCGAGGATTTCATAACAATTTTGATCCCTGTTTTTCTGTTTAAAAAAATCCAAGCCCTGTAAAACAGCTGCTGAATATTCCCACTTATGCATTCTGCCTGACTGTAGTCAGCTTTGGTGCTCAGGATCTGCCCTGTTTACAGTGACTGAAATGGATAGATTTTCCAAGTTTATTGGATTTGTTTCTAACAGTATAAATTAATTACCCTGCATTGCACTCTTTTTTTTTTTTCTTTTCCTTTTTTTTTACTGTGGAAGTGTTTTAGGAAAAAGAACAAGATTAGACTAACTACTAGACAGTGTGTTCCCAAAAAGCCAGCAAACAAAAGGAAGCCAAGATTGCGACAGATAAGGAATGTCATTACGAACATAGCTGGGGGCTATTCTGACTTGTGGCCATAAGTGCAGGAAGTAATTTTCCTCCTGGATCCTTTTGAAATATAGGAACAAAATAAAAGTCTGGTGATTGCAGATATAGTGCGTGGGAGACACTGAAAAATCATATAAATATCTGGGCAATAGGATGAAGGTGCATGTATATGAATTCCTAACTCCTAACTGTTAAATTTTTTTGGATGTTACCGCTAATCCACCAGCATCTATGATGAAATTACATAACTTCTTAACTTCCTTTCTTAGCAGTCAAATAATGTGGTAGGATGTCCCTGTTCTAATGCTCTGAACAGTATGTTCACAGAATTGCTTAGAAAAACTCTTCAGTTCTGTTTTCATTACGTCAACTACAAGAAGTACATGCAGGAGCTTTAGGCATTTTAATAATTAACTGGAGAACTGTCAGGATTGATTAAAAATCCCAGACAAACTCCATGTATATGAAACAAATTAACCCTGCTGAGATGATAAATAAAAAAAAATAATTTCCAGAACACTACCTTCTTCTTTAGTACAGATCAAATAGTGTGTATGTTTATCTCTACATGCACATTTTATATGTTTATCCTATGAATGTTTTTTTCTATGATTAATAGGTAATTACCAGTTTTTATTTACAGCAAAAACAGCAGTACTCTTACTGCTTTCTCATGAGATTTTGTTAACATTTATGTTTGTATATTATACACATGCTCTTTAATCTCTTTATAATTATGTTCTTTAGAAGGACTTTTTTGGTGCTAAAATTTAGTTGCAAATCTTGCTGTTGTGTTTTTGTCTCAACTTCATTTTCCAGTTGTATTTCACATTTAATTCTTGCAAATTAAAATTGGCATGATGATCAGCAAAAAAATGTAGTTTATTGCTTATCTGGCCATCTCATTTTCCAGTTGCATATATTTCCTGCAGTTCACTGATTTTTCCTGATATTTTAAAAAATTTATGTTTTATCCATAAACATTTTTTCCCCTTACTATTTATTTTGCATTTTAAATTAATTATTTCCCAAATCTTTGTATGTACTAAGCCCTGGGGGCAAACCAATTGTCTTCATTTTAGATTCAGACAAGGATCTTCCAAAACAAACAGAAGTGAAGTTCTGGTGGCGTAAACAGAGTTTGTACATTACAGGAACTCTTTCTTTAAAATTCAGTCTGCAAGTTGAAGTTCTTAGAATAGGAAATCACAACACTTAAGAGTGAAATAGTCTTCTGTGAGGTAGTTGGGAAAGGGGTTGATGTTGGTGGTAAACTTGTAGGTTGTTTAATTTCTCAGTGTTTCCCAAAGAAAGTGTTGTTTTGCTTTCCTCCACTAATTAAATGCTTGCTAGGTGCAAAGAGCAGCTCTGGTTGGTATAAAAAGGACAGTTAAAGTGGTTAAAGAGCTACCCAGAAGTTTGTTAAAGTGCTCCATAGCCACCAAGTGCCCATACAAATTTTGCCATACAAAATACTGTCTCCTTGAAAGAAAATTGTAAAAGCTCATAGACTTCTTGACGGTAACACTGAATCTTTAATGTCTTCCTGTTTCAAGTGCTCCACTGTAAATTGTAGTCATTCATTTCTGCACAATCAGCCACAGAAAATAAAGAGTAGGCTTCATTCATGAGAGAATAGGAACTGTAGTAAAACAACATAGCAGTGCAGAATGTGATTACAGGACTGGGCTTTCTACAATCTATTTAATTTTGCTTAAATTTCTCTTTGTCTGGATCCCCAGCAAGATTATGGATAACACAGAAGAAAATTATGAAGTAATTAACATTCCAGAAATCCTACAGTGGACTCTTGGAGGAAAGCATGCAAGCAAACGAAGTAATGCATATTTCATTTAATTAATTTCATTAACAGTTAGAAATCGTGTTGATCAGGATAAAAAGAAAAGCTGGCAGTTGACAATTTTTATCTCAAGCAAAATGCTTAAGTTTAATCAGTTGAATTAAAAAATTAAACTTAGTTAATATGGGTCATTCCCTTAAGAGTTCAACTCCATCATCTTTCTGGGTCCCTTCCAACTCAGACAATTCTGTGGTCTGATGCACATTAGAAGGATGGAAAGTTGGTTTCAGTGGCTCTAACTCTAGGCTGCTTTTCCCAGAAGGGGCTCACCTAGATAACCCACAGTCAGCAAAAATTGTGTTTCTGGGAAAGGGGTTCTTGGTGTTTTATTGTTAAGAGAAAGATTTTTGGTTTTATTGTGGTATTAGTCATGTAAAGGTTTGGGGGCTATGCCAGAACATGAGCTGAGTATGAGACAAAACCAGAAAATACTGTGTAACATTTCTATTGTAACTTCTGGTATTATTTGGAATTTCTGTTTTACTTATAACCCCCATTTTTCACTCTGTTTTCTAGTTAGATTTTTTAAGTCCCTTTGCCAATGCCAGACAGAAGCTGCTAGGTACTAAGTCCTGCAAGTTCCTCTTCTTCAGTAAGGGCATTTTGAGAAAGTGGTTTAGGGTCGATGTCAGTGGTTTGACAGACCCAAGGACAGAGTAAAAGTCTCCAAAAAGCTCTTGGATGAAAGAGGCACTTGAGTGTGGTGTAGCAAAAAAAAAGGAGAAAGAAAGAGGGTACCTGCTCCCATAAACACAAATAATTTTTCATGCTCTACTTCTGTCTTTGGCTAAGAAGAAATGGTTGGTAGAAGACAAAGAGAGGACAGTCTGTCACTGCTTAAAACCACATAGTTCTTCATCAGTTTTCAGTGGTTTTCCATACACACTCTAAGAAGGTAATTTCTGCCAACCTTATAACAGGAAGTCAGGACTTATATTGAATGTAATTTTTCTGAAGCAAAATTTTCTACTAATACTAGCACTGCTGATTTTACACTGTTTATTTTATTTATTTCTTCTGAGAATAAATTTCACATGGAAATGTCCGAGAAAGTAGGAATTTCACAAGGCATTTTACTTCTGATGCTCCTCTCCATCTTTTCTTTATATTTAGTTCATAGATCTTTCATATTCTTCTGTAACATTGGCTGGTGCAAGGCTTCTAATGAGAGAGAGGACATTCATATTTATTAAAAAATGGTTTTATAGTGTACCAGAAATCACAAATTGTTTGGAAATTAATGGTACATGGAATCCTATGATTCAGAACGTGCAAGTGCAGTCCAATGAAAGGTTGTTTTTTTTGGTTTTTTTTTTTTTTTAATAACAAACTAGCAACAGCCAGCTAAAAGGCAGAGAAAAAACCCTGAAACTAAAAGAGAAAAATTACAAATTTAATTCATTCAAAATTTCAGCAACTATAAATTGGCAAGTGTCCTCTATGGTTTGGAAATTAAATATTTAGTTAATCCCATAGGCTTTTCTCCTCAGGCCAGCTGTACAAAATAAAAAGCAGAATATGCAAGCCTGGTCATTTAGTTACAGACATCTTTCTGCATATGAGATCAGGATGTGACTTTGCCAGTCATCCTCGTGCCTCCATGATCCGCACCAGTGCTGGTGTTCTTGATTTAACTGTCTGTTCCCTTTTAACCTGTCATCCTCAATTTCAGTGCTATCTGTGTATTTAAGCATGTCCCCCTAAGATGTGGCTTTTCAATATACTCACTTTTGTTATTGCTTTTTCTTTTTTTTTTTTTTTTTTTTTTTTTTTTTCGCAAGAAACAGAAGATGGTATACATTTGTTGCATTTTTTTCCATGGAGCCTGTGTAGCAAAAAAAAAAACCAAACAGCCCAAATGAACATGCACCCATATTGAGTTACGTAAGGTATGTTTTTGAAAAAAACTTAGGAATGACAGTGTTTGTGCTACGGATCACATGTATATTGCTACATATTGCCACAAGTGATAGCAGAAACGTGGTAATTCAGCCTTTTTATGAAGCTTCATTCGTTGTAATGCAATGTGACCTTCAAAAACCTGTCTGGCTACTTCAAGTGTTTACAAGAGAGTAGGGAACGTATGGTGCTCTATTACGTAGATGTTTTAAAATATTAATAGAAACAAAGTATCTTTCAACTCTACCCAATCAGTTTCTTTCCTTCTAAAATATATTGTACTTTGAAGCCTAATCTGTTTGCAATGTGGTATGATAAATATCCAACAACTAGAGTTCATGAGGAAATAGAAATAATATTTGAGTATCAGTTACTAGTTAAAAAATAAAATTTCTGCCCCTGCACAATAAGGTAACACTTAAGCAGGGTCAGAGTGAGTTTAGTTCTAAAGAAGTCATGGATTCTTGAGAGCAAACAATATGAGTTCAGGCCAATAAGGATGAAAATGCTTTCTATGGTGAAACAGCACACATTATCTTTGAAGTAGTAGTATTTTGCCCTGAGGTCCCTACCTGCCAAGGAAAATAATGTTAGTCATTGCATCTAATACTCCTAGTCTGAAACAGACAAAAAAAGAGGAGGATTTTGTTTATCACTGACAGTAAAATTTTCATATGAAGTATTTCTTATCTTTTGGATAAAATGAAATTTTTGGGTTTCCCCTCAATACTAAAAAAATGTTAAAAACCTATTAAACATGATGCTAGCACAGAAGAAAAAAATCTTAGTAATTAAAGGGAAATCAGAGGTATGAAAATATTTAGCTGATTTAGAATATGATGTTTTTATGTGAGGAATCCTGCCTCAATAAAGTTATATAATTTAATATCTTCACTGAAAGGGTTGTTAAGCACTGGAATAGGCTGCCCAGGAGGGTGGTGGAGTCACCATCCCTGGAAGTGTTCAAAAAAACCTGTGTGGATACGGCATCTGAGGACATGGTTTAATGGTGAATATGGTGGGGGTGTTGCTGGGTTGACAGTTGGACTTGGTGATCTTGATAGTATTTTCCAGCCTTAATTCTATGATTCTATATTTTGCCTTCCATTTTGAAAATCGTCTGCTTTTGCAAAGACGAAAAGTTCTGTATCTCCATAAATTCTGCAGCAGGGGCCTCTAAGTTCCTTCCTTAGCCTTTCAGTCCATTTTGCCAGCTTGATTTCCAAGCTTGGAAATGTGTTTTTTTATATGATTTGCAAGCCGTATGATTAGGACCTCCTAGGGATGCATTTGCTGCTTAGTCCAGATCAGCTGAACAATTCCTGGTGGTACATAGGCCAAGAAACGGGGGAGGAAGGCAGGTACAATCAACTCCCTGGACCTCCTCCTCGGCAGAATTGATACACAAGCATTCAGATTATTCTATTTCATCCCAGTCTGTTGTGTCTAGAGTTTCCTTATTGTAGCAGCATATTGTGGCCTAGGAAGCCCTTTGATACGTTAGATGCCTTCTCTTCACAACTAATTCCAGGCCAGTGCAGGAAAAACCCCTCCTCTTCTCAGACTAGGTTAGATATGTTCTTCCTGTTCACCAAGGAGGACTCAGAAACAAGGAAAATATTGTGTGTGGTGCCCCCATGCTGCTAGCAGCGCTGGGGGCTTTTTCTACCATAAACAGAGATTTCTTCTTTCATCAGGATGTGCACATGGAAGTAGAACCCCTGCTGTTTCAGGCAGTGGCCAATCTCACAACCGGTTTCAAGTTTCTATGTATTTTCTTCCTTCCCATTACACTACAGTTAGAAGTTACTTGTTATGAGATAAAATCCTGCAGCCTATTCTTCTGTGTGTAACTTCTAAACCTCTAGATCTGGCCATGGAATGCAGAAATATGCAGCCGCACTCAGTGATTACAAGAAAAAACAAAAAACTTTACACCCAGAGATGCATTTTTCCCTTCTCTTCCTTCTGACCCAAAGTGTAAAACCTGACTTGTCTTTAGGAAGGAAATTCCTAGCCATACACTGACACTGAATGCTGGATCTTTATGTCATTGCTTGCCACCACTTGGCATGAGCTATTTGTTGACAGATTAGGGATCAGACTGGTTGTGGGCTGTTATGGTGGTCTGAAAATGAGTAGTCCCAGAAGCACCTTAATATAGCCCATGCAGAGGGTGTTAAAAAAGTAATGTGCAGAGCCATAGAACAGGCCGGGCTGGAAGGAACATTGAAAAATCATCAGATTCAACCTTTAATAGGAAATGCAGCATAGATAAGATTATCCAAATGATCTAAAACATCATAGAGCTCCTTGTCCCAGACGAGATGTCCCTATGAAGCTGTTCCTGCAGCTTGTATGGATTCTTGTCAGTCTCCTTATCCTTTAGTCTCTTGACTGGTACTGGCGTATGTTCTTCCCTCAGGAATTTTGACACTTCACCTCTCAAGCTGCGGACTGATTTACAGCCAATGGGTGACAAATTTCTTTTCAAGTTCCTCTCTGCTTACTCATCTGATAAATGTTTCACTAGAATTCAAGCCAAACTTACTCAATACCGGTCTGATTCTGAAGAGCAGGGGAAACACTCAGATTCTGTGTCCTCTAAGGCTGTAGATCTCAGGCTCTGCAGAGTCACTCCCTTGATGACCACCTTTACTTCAACTTCTCATCCTTGACCATCAGACACCATACTTCAAAGTGTAAAAAGATGAAGTTTTAGGTGTGGAAAGGTCAAATATGAAAAATAATGTTATTTCATTTCAGCCTGGCAGTAACAGAACATGAAATTAAAAACAATGCTTTACTTGATAAGGAAGAACTGATTGCATGTAGAGAGGCCCCAGTCCTCAACTATCAAATGTTTTATCTGAAACCACATCATTTAGAACAGGAAACCCAGAAAAATATGTTTCCTCCAGATCGTGTTGACGTAATGGTGTATATAAGGTAATTAATATTCTGGATTTTAAACTGGTCTGCTGGAATCCTCCAAGGCAAAATGATATGAGAAAGCAAACAAAACATTTCCTTTCTTTTCCAGAGAAAGATAAATAGGAATATCTAAGCAAGCCCTGACAAGCTTTAAAATCTGATATGAAATTCAATTGTATTATACCACCTAAACAGAATGCCAGAGTTGATGAGAGTTGTTTGTTCCACTAAATAAACCTCTATTTAGGAGCAAAAAAGTAACAGTTGGTGACCAGAAACTCTATACATCCAGAGATAAAATGTGGTGTATCAGACTAAGAAGTTTAAAAAGCCTAACCGTTTTCTAGATATTAGAGGAAGCAAAACACATCATCTCTCAAAGGTATATTGTTTGAGCCATTTACTTAGGAAACAACTCTCAGAAGCATAAAATCTGCACAAAAATAGTAGAAGAGGTATCTGAATGGTGGCGACCAATTATTTTTGTATTGCACCCAACTTTAGCTTAAAGAGCAAATAGATGAAGTTTGTTACTCTTTCCACTGTCCTTTCCCTAATTTGATTGCATAGATGGAGAGAAAGAATAAGAGAGAATGTGCTTTCTCTGTCCACATAGAGGTGGCTATCAGTATTCAGCCAGCTGAAGTTGATGGTTCTTGTGACAAATTGATTTAATTTGCTCTTTGGGTGTATCTACCAACTTCTGCTAGAAGATACACTATTCTCATGCATTTTAAATCTGTTCTTTTAATCAAAAGTGTGATGTAGGACAAGAAGTTTGTGTTTAACCAGTTTCAAGTTCTTGCCTTTTCTTTGACCTCCAAGTTAGAGGGTGGTGCAGGATGTAAAAAAATACGCTGATCTCCACTGGATTTAATAAGCACAGTTTTAAAACTAATTTTATACAAATTTATCACTCTATTTATTTTTTTGATATGCGAGTGGAATTATGTATCCAACAAGAGATATACAAACCCCTCAAAAGCTGCCAAAGAATACAAGTTATACAAGCAGGCATGTCACAGACTGACTTAGTGACTCAAGTCTTGGCAGCTGCCCTATAAATAAAGCTACTGAATTGGTTTGCATCTGTCTAATCATAGAACTTTTTATGCAGCTCACTTTCAAAGATGTGCTGTAAAGAATTACTAGAGTGAAAATTTGATCAAAATGCAAGAATTACTAATGATTTGAAAAATTAGAGTAGGCATTAGAAATTCAATTATAATAGTTGTTTTTCAGTGTCTGAGTTTTAATCAGATATGAATACATACTAAATCTAAACCAAAGATTTGCAAATCAAAATACATTCTCTTTGTAATTTGCATTTGTGCTTTGGGAGTCAGCCAGACACCAATACTAGAGCTTCTGATCACCAGAAAATTTTTTGAATATCAGGTAAATATTGAGGATCCAGTAGTCATAGTTGCTTTACAAGAGATTAGAGGCCTGCTTATGTATTCTGAGTGCTTTAAATATTCAAAAACTACTGGAATGGAAGGAAAAAAAAAGTAAAGTAAAAAATTAGAAACCAATAGCTATGTTTCTGGAGGTCAGATCTTTCCTCAAAGTTATGTTATTATAGAGGTAGCCAAGTTCCAAGACAGGGTAGTCATGCTGCTTATTAGCTGTTATTTGCCAGTTTACAGACGTGCAAAATGTATTTAAACTCCAGAGTTCAATAGCAATGAGTGTTAAGCATTAATAGTTGTTAAGGGTACCTTTGCTTCATCCCAAGCTCCCTTTGGGAAATCCCAATAAATATTGAAAATTTAGAATGGTTACTATACTATAATTCTACAGACTTTATAGGTAGATTTGTTCTAATCTGCACCTGTGACTGTAAAATCTCCTCTTTCCCTTTTTTAATTTCTTCTGAAATGTTGTTTTTTTGACTTTCAGAACTGAGGACTCAATCACCTCTGCCCGGAGAGGAGCAAAAGGTATTTATGGTCAATTTGGTTAGACATTAACATTTCATTTAGAAATTGAGTGAGAACTCAGTTTATGCATATTTTCAAATACTTTTAGCAAATCTTCACAGTTTGTCACATGCTCTGGAGCAGCATTTACTGTTAGATAGTTCCCAAGTCCTTGTAAATGAACAATTTCTTCCACATTTTCTCCAGAACTGTGCAGCTCAGAAGCTGTGACCCAATACCTATGGAGACGAGTTTTGGTTTTCTGGGATAGGTCAAAAATTTTTAACTGAATGTTTCTTTGAATATCCAGAAAATAAGGGAAACTGGAAGCCAAGAGCTAACAATCTCTGACAGCTAATGCAGCCCACTTCTATCCAGAAGGTTGAGAGCAATCCCATGCAGGAGGAAGGCCTTGGAGAGCAGCAGAAAATTCCAGTTTGTTTCTTGGGGGGATTCTGGCATAATTTTCAACTCCCCTGACTGTGAGGTCTGTCCAAAATTCTTAGGCTTCACAGGATGGTTTGGCAAAGAAGGAGAACTCCATCAGGACCAATTTGCAGTTAATGCAGTCAATGCCTCATTGCTAGATGCTATGTCGTTATTTTTTGTCTAGCAGAGAGGCTTGAGCACAGATTCAGCTGACTTGTAGGCTGGTTCAGGCTCACTGAAGTTGATGACGTCTTAGCGTTTCCCTGAAGCTTAGCGTGCAAATGCTGCTTTACGTACAGATTTTTCTGCAACATGACAAATGTTTCAGGGCTGAAGTTTTATTTAATTTGAGAACAAAGAGGTTTTGTTATAAATGCAGCACCAAGGCTTGAAATTTAGGGAAATTAAATATGATTAATTTGATTACGATTGCTTTTCAAGCTGTTGCTAATTGTAAATGCCAAAACCAATGTCTAATATGGTTTTAGTCCTTATGTCTGTTCAACAGACTCCAGAGATCTTTGTTGCCACCCTGTACTATTTTAATTTATACTACCAATGTGTTTTCAGGGCCAAATGTTTTAAGGAAGTCTCATTGGAAATGAAGCTTGACTTTCATTCCAGTGTGTAGAGTGATTACTGAATCATTGCTTTCCTTAATCTCTTTAAATAATTTTTTTCCAGCAGTATGGTACAATGACAAATTGAGGGAAAAATAGTGGCCAATAGAAAACTTACTATTCATACTAATATTCATACAGACTCTTTGTTGTTCATAGGAATGAACCTTACTCTTTCAGCCACAGAGTTTACATCATGTACATGTCATAGACAAATATCTGTACTGCAAGATACAGCTATTTATCTTCAGTTCAGTTGAGTAGCACAAGCTTTGTACATTATGGAAACATTTTGCTCTATGTTTGTGCTTTTTTCTTGTTTTTTTTTTAAATATCTTTTTAAAATGGTTGACAGACACAATAGGGAATGACAAGGAATAATGAAGCTACTCAGATGATATCTTTGATGATTTTTCAAGGAACACAGGTCAGCCTGTGACCATATTTTTGGATTTGGCCACACTGTAGTATAATTGTTCTTTTTAAGCAGAACTCACTCTTGTATTCAGTGTACAGCTCTGTTCAATAAATGAAATGGCAATGTATATTCTTTTTATGCCTTTTTGAGTTTTGGCATTATTGTTTCATTTTGTTTTCTCCTTCTGCAAGTAAAAATTAATTATGCTAGCAGCTTAAACAACAGAAGAAGGAAAACTCATATGAAAAAAAGTAAATTTGCCCTGCCACAAGGATGGCCTAAATGGTCTTAAATATCTTTTCCACCCTAAGTGAGTCTATGATTCTAAAGTCTCTGTCAGGAAATATTTGGGAAGTGTCCCATGTATAGCATCACAAATCTTTCCATGACTGTGATTATCTATGATAGTACATAAAACATAAATAAAAGAAAATATAATAGATAAGACAATAGATTTGTGTCAGCAGGTGGCATTTGAGGGATACATAATATGTCAAGTATTATACATCAGCTAATATATGAGTGTTTAAATTAAAGAGCAAATCTAATATTGATGGATTTCAGGAACTGAGAAGAAAAATGAGTGCAAATTCAACTAGGTAAAACATTCTCAGTAACATGTCATTTATACAGATTTAAGCATATTTCAAGATCTTAAGAGACCAGATTTGGGAGATAAACATCACTGAGAAATAATGCTTCACAACTTTTATAAAAGTTGCTGTCTCCAGGGAAAGTGCATAAATAGTGAATATTGCTCTAGAACAAAAGATAATTTCTGTTGTCTGTGTAGTCTGTGAGTATGTAGTGGATAGATATATGTGAAGATATATGTGTGTATATATAGAGATATGTAAAGAAATGCTATCTGCATTATCTTTAGTCTTACATTAATATGTACCAAGCATATCAACCCTCTTAAATTAAAACAACAGCAACAGTTTTGATAAGTGTCAGCCAATTTGTAAGCATTTCTGAGGGCAGTGTATTTATACAAAATTACAAATGCAGAGAAAGTTGAAAGCTCCATAAAGGAACACTGTATCTGTTTGAAGTGGAATTGGCAGGCGTTTGTACAAGGAACTGATTCATTTTTGTCAGAACGATTCCAGAATAAGTAGTAGCGAACTCAGTATTCTCTGCCCATCTCTGGGACTTTCTTGAGAACTACACTGTTTATGTGTATATGACTTTAACTGCTTGTAGTGTTAATTGCTGAAATAATTCTTCAAGGTCAAATGCTGTACAAGATTCTGAAGTGTTCATTGTTTAAATTAAGTAAATTGATATAGGTAGATGAGCTACATTTTAACTATTTTTTCTGAATAGTTTTACATCCAAAAATATCTTTATTTCCTCTTTGCTTCTGTGGATTTTGTTTGCAGCTGTGGGAAAGCGCACTGGAAGTTGTCTTTGTGCTTTTTTTTCTGAAAGCAAGCAGAATTGTGCTTATTCTCATGTCCTGTAGTAAAGAGTTCAAAGCTGTGTGACTTAGAGCCTGACTTCCTGTTCTTTCTTTCTTTTCTCAAGACTGTGGCTGCTGAGAAAAGGTTCCATTGCAAAGAAAAAAAGGCTGCTGAGATATCAGTGGCATCTCAAGATTGTGGCTGCTGAAGAGCACGGCTGAGTTTTGGTGTAGCTGGAGAGCAGTTCACTTCTGAAATGCTTGTGTTTAATGTAGTCCAATGTAAAGAAACCAAGAAGGTATTGGCAGGGTCAGGGTGACAAATAAGGGATTAGATAGATCTTTTGCATTCTTCTTGGATGTCACTACAATAAATCTCTGCTTGATGAGGCTAAATATAGAGCCTTCAGCCATTCAGAATTCCTGGACCAGATGCCAGACCTATCACCGGATGATCATCCTCTCCTGTGTAGCCTCGCCTCTCTGTGAAAGGAGGAGGGCTAGGAACCCTCTGATGAAAGGGAAAGCTGAAAAAATGCAATTCTTGTAGCAAGAAATTAATTCTGCCCCTGCAGTAGTAGTAATCTCTGTAGAGTTTGCCCAGCAGATGCCAGCAATGAATTAGCACAGAGCATGTGAAAAATAAAAGGACCTGAATATATAAGTGGCTCAAATGCTTCTCTGTTGAGTGATTGCTTGAAATAGTTCAATTTTTTTCATTATGATTAATTTTTACTGTGAAGATCCTGATTTTATCCTCTGAATCCCTGAGAGAATAGTGTGTTAGACTGTACAAGTCAGAAAACATTCAGATTTAAATTTGGCCACAGTGCAGAGTAATGGCCTTTCACTTAAAACACTGGGGTTAAGTTACTTATTTTAAAGATGTTTCAGGTTTAGCTTCTTTGCACCTTATTTTACCTGATCTGTTCTCTTTTTGTTTACTGTCTCTGTCAGAGTAGGAGCATAACTCTTCTTGTTTACTGTCCCTTTCTGTTTTAATTTTAAATTTGACCTGACATTAAGCTGTTCCTTTCTGTACTGGAGGGAAAAAAAATAAATCTAAGTCATATGGTATTATCCTTCACTTTCATTGCACCATCTGGATTCCTGAAGCTGGAGCTAAAAACTGTCAACGTCTCTTGATGCAAAGCAAATAGACTTAGCTAAAAGGGAAGTTCAAGCTGGAGAATCGTCCTGTAGAAAGTTTAGAGCAGTTCAACGCTGGAGGAAGGAAATCATTATCTGTCAGAAGAGCTCTATCCTGCCCAAAAGCCATAGCATTAGATATCAAATGCAGTTCCTTTAAAGATTAGTCTCATATTCAAGATTTCAGTTGAAATCACATTTTGGTTTTATTAAAGTTTATTTTTGGTTTACTGTTCGCAAAGCTTATGTTCCAAACAAAAGGAAAAGGTCTTAATTTTCTTAATTTAAGGAAACTACAGGAAGGATTTTTTACTCCATCGTTCACCCCATCAATAACAGAATTGATACACATATGACTTTATGGCACTAATAATACAAATTAATTCCAGGTCAATCTAGACTCTGCAGAATGCAATGGATTATCCACATAATTATGTAGGTATGTGCCTCTTAAGTGCCTTGGATTAAGGCATTAAAAAATACAAACAAACTAACACTGTCATGCAAAAAAGCATTTGAAATGGCTTATGATTTGGGCTTTTGTGTAGGATCATAAGCACAGAAAAAAATGGATTTCATTAGTAATATTTATTCTTTACCCCTAAAAAAATTATATTTGAAACTCTAAGGGCCCACTGAAAAGTAAACTTGTGTCACATGGGGTTGAGTGTTCATTCCAAATAATGATCATTATATGAGTCTAGAATATTTTTATTTTATGTTCTTGGCAATTAGTGCATCTCATTTAAAATATTTATTTTTCCTTTTGGCTGAGTTTCCCTACAAAACTGGAACAGTTGTCTTAAAAATGATGGTCTCTCAGGCAAAATAAATTAAGTCTTGGAATTACATCAAGACTTTTAACTGAAGATGAAGTTTCAAAACATTTTTTTGTGCAAAAAGTGAAACTCTCCCCTTTCAACTCATCTTTCTACCTACTGCTTCTCTGGTGTTTCTCTCGGTAAATCAAACATATGCTCTTTTTTTTTTTCTTACTGGAAGGCTTCCAAAGGTTGGGGGGAAGTCTTACAGGAAACCCTTCCAAAACATGTGTAGGACTTGTTCTTCCTGTGCAGATAAAATTCTCAGATGTGTTTAAATTCAGACTGTCTGAAACTGGAAAGCTGTAATATTTGGTTTGGGGTACTTTTTAATTAAAATGTAGAAATTTGATGGCTATTTTTCACATTATTATTGCATCAAGGATTTTGCTTCACTTGTACATGTTTCTTTCAGTGAGTTCCAGATGTGCTAATACTTTGAGATTTATCTTAGTTTAAATGTTTAGTTGATTCTGAGACTTCCTTATCAGATTATCAGGTGGAAATCAGTGCCATTTATGCCTTTCATGAAGTTTTCTGTATGGCTTTGATTTGAAAACGTCTGTCTTTTGAGTTACAAAATTAATCCAGAAGAAAAGACCTAGACATAATATAATTTAAATTCTTTCCCAAATATAGGCTTAGATTTTTCGGGTGTCCTGGTGTCTAACTGTATGTTTTATGAATCGAATTTTTTCTTGTGTGACAATTGATATACCACATAAATGGAATCTTAGAATAATGCCAATTCATAGAATTAGAATTTTATAGAAATGCAATATCACAAGTTAATTGTGCAATGACTAAAGTGATTAGCTGTAATTAACTTTACATTTCTTTCTGGTTTTCTTCCTCTGGGAAGCATACATTGGACTCCTGGTCTTTTATTAGTAACATTATTAAATTAGATATGCTTTCACTGTTTCCCTGGGAAAGTCAACCCACCCTGTTTAATGGATATTTCTTTTGGGGTATCAAGGAACAGAGATGAGCAAAAGCAGTAAAGAAAGCAATGTATTATCAACAATATTCCTATTGTTATTTGAAGTGTGTTGCTAAGAGAACCTGCTGAGTTGCTGTGCTAGTGTGGTGTTTGGTGGTTACATGTTTTGCATGTACTATCACTATTATTATATCTTCCCTTGTTTCTAAACTAAGCTGAAATACTGCTTAGAAGGAGACACACAGAGGTAGATGATTATCAGCATTAGGAACTAAGACATGCTGACTTCATGTTTACATCACACCTTTTACACTGTTCTGTCATGTATTGGGAAATGCTCTGATTTTAATGAGACAAACATAGAAACTAATATTATCAAATCAGATAGTAGCTTTTAATCCAGAGGAATATACAGATGCTGTCAGGGATGCTAAAGCTGTGGCTAGCATTGTGTGTGCATTCAAAATGGGCTTTAAAAATAGTGTTAACGTAATCAAAAATGGAGGCACTGGTAAAATGATGAGTAATTCAAAGTATGTGTTTCTGTTTCTTTTCTTTTCCCCACAGACTTATTACTCCCTGACTTCCACAGAAGGTAAGCACTATTGTTTCCACTCCTTCAGTTACAATGCTAAAAAA
The DNA here is from genome assembly GCA_013400915.1 of Pardalotus punctatus. NCBI lineage: Eukaryota > Metazoa > Chordata > Aves > Passeriformes > Pardalotidae > Pardalotus > Pardalotus punctatus. Next base: position 877,649 of record VZTX01008513.1, on the reverse strand, counting down.
AAGATCAGTGAAATTAGTCAGTACTCCTAAGAAGTGTAAATATTAACTTCCCAGCTTCTTTCCCAGGAGCTATTAAATCTTTTTATGCTATGAGCCTAATTAAATTACCATGCAAAAAAATATTTTTTGTTAGGTATGTAGCCCATGAAGTGTGAAGTCTTATTGCATAAATGTAGCTGGGGATTGACTTGGATTCAGAAGGTCCAGTAGTGCTCAGGAGGTAGGAAACTCAATTTTTATTTTTATTGCCACTATATGACATGCTACATCTGAGAATATGTACTGTGAAACCTAAAAAGACGTGTATAAAACATCATAAAAAACCAGATTATTCAGTATTGATTTGACATTTTAATCAATCAAGGCAAGAAATTAGATTTCAAGATTTAGAAAATAAGATTTAATGAGCAAGCAGACATTTCAATCAATGCCAAAATATTCATCCTTGTATATACAGAGTGAGAAAATTCACATACATACATACATATATATATATATATATATAAAAGAAAAAAAATTTTCTGAATTATTTTATAAATAGCTAAAATCCAAAAAGTTAAAAATCTGTACTTTCTTACATGATATACAACATATTCAGTTGCATATATATATGAGGAATGTGAATTTTGCCTCTTGTTCTATTCAATATTTTGTAAGAAAAAAAAAAAATTTAACTCCTTATGTCTCCATTTGTGGTCTAGATTCCTGAACTGAATTCCTGTTCTGAAGAATTCAAGATGTAAATACGTAGGCATGACAGTTAAAAGAATTATAACAAAGTAAGTCAGATACAACAAAATATGCTTGGAATATGTAGATCAGAACTATCAGAATGAAAAAAGTGGCCCCTACTACTAAATAATAATAAAACAATGCTTCAGAGCAGTGTGTTTATTCTACTAAATTAATACTGTTATTTCAAGACTTTTATATTTAAGAAAAGCCAAAAGTAATTAGCGCAATACAATTATTTATCTCTTTGACGGTGTAAAAGGTGTTTGGCCATATTGCTGAAAATGAATTCCTTGGGATGCTGTGATCTTCATAACTTCTCCATTAAGAGTATCATCTTCAATTATTGTTATCAGTCCCTCAGCAATAATTGATGGGCTGAAAAAAAAAGTTATTTCAGTGTCATGATACAATAGAACAAGTGAAAAGGACAAGTAAAGAAACTCAATGTAAATCTGTATATCCAAAAAATTCTTAAAATTGGCATTTAAGCAAATTTAATTTGAGGAAAAACAGAGGTGGTATAAATGTTTCAGGAGAGATATTTACTCTCCTCAATCAGGACATACATCTAAAGTGGTTACTTTACAAATCATCATTTGTTTGCTCTAGTTTCTGATAAGTGCGTGTGGATATCCAGCTGCCACTGGGCTTCCTATCGAAGTTTTCTGTGTCAGGGAAATGGACAGAAGTCATCCTTACAGAATCCTCTGCAGGTCTTTGCTATTGATTTATCCCATTTCTGTGGCAGAGCTGACATGCAAATTAGCATATGGATAATTTCATATGCAGTTTGCTGTGGTCAATAGGTGCAAAATACGTTACATAAAGTATGGGTGAAACAACACCCATAAAATTTCTATCCATGAAATTTCCACCCATACAAGTCATACAATTTCCTCTGTGCAGAAGCATCTTGGAAGCTAATTGTTAGAAACTGAGAAAGTGTTAAAAAAATACCACTTTATGCCTGTCATATTCTCACATCTGTCCAAGCTGTCTGCTTCTGGCCTTTGTTGGCAATACTGTAATGTGCCAGGTAATTCTTTGATCTGATCCATGGTGGCTGCTACTGTCTTGGTCTGATTTCTATCTTGGTTCACTTGAAAATTTTGTGAGAATTCACTGCAAATTATATACCCTGTATCTCACAAGTTTGATTAAACAAATTCATGAGGGAACACCAAGGGCTATTAAAAATTAAAATCACTATATTTAACTTGGGAATTTGATTTGGACTTTACTGGGAAATGGGAATACAAAAAGTGATATATCACTGTGCAGATGGTGCTCTTAAAATAGCCTTAGCTGCCATTTTTTCTTTGTATACAGGATAAAATATTTGATAGACTTTTATCTGAGGCAGCATTTCCCTTTTATTTTAATTTTGCTGAAAGTGATATTGTGTGTCTGTTTTTCATCAACAACTAGCAAAACCCCACTGTATCTGACTTGACTTACTCCATGACGCCATAGAACTGCATCATATTTTTTATCTCATCCTTGTATGAATAGTATTGTCCCATATTCTCTTCTTTATCTATTGACTGAAGAATTGGTGTGTTGACAAATCCTGGACAGATTGTGTTGAGTCTCACACCGTAGTTGTCCATGCTAGCAGCTAACTAGAAAAGAGAAAGGGTTAGGCATTTGTCATCAACATTTTAACACAGTATTGTGTAAGTATGTTTCCAAAGAATGAGATTTACCACAAAGCACTTTTCAGCCTTGATTAGTGAGGATATTTTGTTACTACTGATTGTTTTGTTTCAAAAATTCAGTTTGAAGCACATTTTCTCTAGTAATCATACTAGATTATTAGAAAAAACCCCTGCATTTCTTTTGTTAGGAGAACAATTTGACAAGAAATCAAAACTTATTTCCATGCAGCTGTCTTTTTCTAATATTTTTTGTTCTTAGTGCTCCTAGCATGTCATTAACACCATTCTAGGGTGATGAGATAACTCCTCTAAGCAAAAACAAGAAAAAATTCTCCCAAATGTTAGCTTCCAATCTTATAGGAACTTATTTTATTAAAAGAAAACTCTGAAATAAATAAAATTAAGATTCTGTATTTACCTTCCTCACATCAACAGAAATAGGATCTGATCTTTGTCCCTACAACTGTAATGCTAAACCTTTCTAGTTCTCTGTTGTACCTGCTGAGGTATGAATCTATCACTGAGCATCTCCACTAGAAAGCCCCTGTGAACTGATTTTTTTTCAGGCAGCAGCTCAGGAACACGATGAAAACAAGAAGCACAAGTTGTTCTGGGAGTGGCAGGACCCTCTGTTTGTGGTTCTGTAAAAGTGTGTATGTAGCAAAGTCTGATCAACACCCAGGTACGTGTTGAATGCTGGATGAATTTAGCAACAGTACAGAACTGAAGAACTATACATGATATATACAAGAATAACCATAACTGTTAAACACTACATTCTATTTATTTTAACATTTAAGTGGACTTCTTTCAGATATTTTGTAAGTCACATGTCATTTTCATGTTATGGTAGCCTGCTCTTCTGGTTTGGGGCAGACAAGAAACTGAAATCCTAGATGTATGGTATCAGACCTGCCCAACATCAGGCTGTACTGTCTTTCCTGGTAAATACTGTAGTTCACTATGTTTATTATTCTTTTTTCCTTGGCATTCTCATGTTCCTTAAAGACAGAGTTTCCTCTGATTTACTTTTCTGTTTAGATGGTGATATTTATAATGAGAAAACAAAAATGGAGAGCTAGATGTCATGTTCTTGATCTGTTTAACATGGTATATGCAAGACTTATCCACACTATTCTCTTTACACTAATATGAAAAAGAGGTTATTTGTGTGGGGATGTGGGCATAAAATATGGATAGAGTATCCAAGGTATAATTTCAGCTGACTTGTTCTGGAAATCAGATTGGAAATCTTATATGAGTAGACTATCTTTAAGATTAATCAATCAAAGAATAATCATAGTTTTTCCCTCCAAGTTATTTTATTACAGTGCTTGTTCAATTTAACTAGAAAGTTTTGGTGCCAGACACTGAGACTTACGTTAGGGTCATTCTTACATGTCCCATCCTGAATACGTCATTTTGCATTTTCAGAGCATTAAGAGTCGGTAAGAATAAATTAGATGTTCAAGTCACTTTTGTACACTTTAATGCCTATTTATTGTAAAAAAAAAAAAAATAAAAAAAAAATCACCAACCTGACTTAGTAATAAGAAAAGCAAGATGTTAAATGACTGGGATGGGATTCTGAAAAAATATTTTTAAAAGTTGGATTAGAATTTGGCTTTTGGACTTCTCCCACTGTCCTTAAATTACTTTGCAATATCTTTCTTTGCTTGTCAAATCTCAAATAGGTCATAAACACACATCTTTGGATTCCCTTTGTGAAAGGAGGGAACCTCCACTGCTTCAGACACTTTGTTTTCTTTCAGAAAATTAGTTCCAGTTGTGTGTCTACAGAGAAGGAACATGAAAAACTTCAGCATGCTCCCAAGGAGCTGCTGATACCCTTTTGGAAAATGCATACTTACTGCTATGGACCGTGTGAATCCAATTACACCATGCTTTGTAGCACAGTACACAGGCTGGAATGCAGCAGGCATGAGTCCTTTAAAATAAAAAGGTAGCTGAATAAAAATGTTGAACATTCCTAATTTATGATTACCTTAAACACATGTATAGGTCTATAGTGTAAAAAATCCATGAGAGATTTACAGAGATGCAACAAAAGGGATTAGTAAAAATTTGCCAATTATATTTTGTAATCTGGGATAGGCTGGGGAAAAAAATTAGATGGATAAAAATGTGCAGTCAACAGGAGAGTAATAAAAAAGCATAACTTTTAAAAGGAAAAGTTGTATCTATGAAGTATGACTTAAAAGAGAGGACAGGATCTGGAAGAAAACACTCAAGAGTGAGATTTTTGAGCCATCTTCTATGAATCAGTAAAGTATTTAAAGTATACTGAGGAGCAAAGTGTTTTATATAGGCTTTGATAGCTGACACATGAACTGGACACCTGCAATCATTTACGGTGTGTTCAGGGAGGAAGTGTGGGAATAGGAGAAGCAAAATAAAAATTTTCTGCTAACACTGTAAACCTTTATGGTCAGAGTGGGAAAGCACAAAATTATTAGAGAAAGAAGAGACAATAGGTTTTGGAAGAAAAAAGCTTAATTCTAGTAAGACTGAGTTGATGGCAAAAAGCTAGTCAAGAAGAAATGACAGACCATGAGTGCATATTAATTTCTGCCAATTATGCCAACAATATCTACTATACAGTGAAAGCTGAACTGGACCTAATGGAGGCTGTAGTTCTGCCTGAAAATTAGGCCCTTATGAATAGCAACTTCAGCCTGTCCAAAAGTTAGAGGCTAAAATGTTTTCCTGAATGTGCCATTGTAAAACTGCATAGTGATTTTGATGTCTTAATGTTTGATTCTAATGAAAGGCATCCCAATTAATAACTCACATTTTTTTTTCCATTTTTCATATTTCATATCTTAAAGTGATACATTTAAAAACAGATATGATTTATTTCAGTGGAGATGAAGAACTCATGACCTAGCTCTAAGTATGGATTTGCCAGAAAAATTATATATGCCAGACTTGCATGGGCTTTTTGCTACGGAATCTATTTTGTCTGAAGGAAAAAACTTTCTAAGACAGCACAAAGCTCTCATTAACCACCTGACAGCTTCAAGGTTTTATCTAGATTTAAATGCTGCCTTGGTGATCCTGTGAAAGCAACACTGTTCAATAGTGGGAAATAAAGAATTTAACCTATTGGCTGGTTGTTCTTTTTAATTTGTATTTTTTTTCTTAGCTTGGATTAATGTGTTATGCTTCTGCTTAAAAAGTCACTTTATGAAAATGGCATTTATATTTTCTCCTGTGGGTTGTGATCACAACACAGGCTTAATATTCTTCTGTTTGTTGACTTTTGATGATCACCAGTCTTCAAATTATTGGAAACACTGGAATAGGAGTACATTAGAAATAATACAATACTATTTAAAAAAAAACTTTTAAAGTACTTTTACATGCTTTAAATAAAGGAAATCCTAATTAGGCTGCAGCTAACAGAAATAAAACAGACAACATCTACTGGGAAACAGGGAGGGAGTATTTAGAACTAATTTTATTTTTAATTTTTTAACCACAGTAAGACAAATTACCTTTTACTTGAGAGGGAAGAGAAACAAAGTCAAGAAATAAACAAAGGAAGGGCACAGCTCACAATAATGAAGTGGAATAAGGTTCAAAGACTTACTTAGATGCCAAAGACAGCCGGAATAACTAGGCAGAAAGAGAGGAACAAATAGCTTTTTTAAAAAAAAATGGTTCTTTCTTAATTGAAATTATTATTTTTGCAGAAGTGGAGAACTAAGAAAAAAAATCAATTGACTCACTTTTGGACAAAGCATCTAAGAGTAGTCTTAGCATCCTTCACATAAAACAGCAACATTAACTCACTTTTGTTCCTGAGTTCAGAACTCAGAACCACAGTGTGGACTTCCCAGCTCTGAGCCACTTTCCAGCCTGCGGAAGAGCTGGACCCTTGTTAAGGGATGTGTCCCAGGGGCTCTCCTGGCAAGTATTTTATGATGAAACACTGGCTGATACTGAGTCTGCTCTGCCTGCATATTTCTTCAACCAGTGAACAGAGATGACTTCATAACATATTAGGGCATTTATTTGTTAGAAAATCTGGATTCTATTTGCTGCTTCCATGATTATTTAATTATCTTATGCAAAGCAGAACAGCAGTGAAACAGACTGGAGAACATTATGCACAAAATAATGGGGAGAAGAAGGAGAAGGTGTTCAAATGGCTGGTGATGGGTTAGTGTATGTCTGGAAAGTGATAAATTTCGGTTTTAATCTTTCTTAGAAAGGGGGAGCAGCTATGGCTAGATTTTCTCTCTGGATGTTGCTGCATGGTGAATAGCAAATGATTTTGTGATGACTCAAGATGTTCTTTAGTTTACCAAAACCAGTTCAAGCAGACCAGCAATAACCCTATGCTCCAGTGTAAACTGCTCTTTTTTATTTTTCTCAGTTCCTGGCAGGCTGACAGAGACAGTTCCTGCCCTTGCTTATGCTCTATTCCCCTTGCTGTCAAGATCACTCTACCATCAAAGACATGGTGTCAGGCATCTCACTATAACTCCTTATTTATAGTGGTCAATAGTTTCAATAACCACATCTTGAGAAATTAATATTGGAGGTGGAGAATTCTATCAACAAGTTCAAATTGTATCAGCAAGCTTTGCTGAAACCAGTATTTCCTTTCAATCCACTGAAGAACTGATGAAAACAATTAAACATTTTTCCCCAGTTACACTTTCCCACTTAACACATGTTGCCCTCAGATTTAAGTAAGTCCCTTTCTTTTGATAAGATTTATTAACCTCTTTAGTTTTAAGTTGGACTTTGGCCCTTTTGGTTTTCCTCCTGGCATACTCCCACGATATCCTTGTAGTCTTCCTAAGTGCCAAAACAAAGGTGAAACAGAAATCCTAGCAAAAATTCTAAGCTCTGCCTTTTCTATGATGTTTTTATAGTGAACTGAAGTCTGAAGGGAATAGCTTCTATTTATTTTAACCTCATTGTGGTAGATTTTGCTCAGCATTCTTCCCATTCGAAATGAGAGTGATCAGAAGCTCTGTAATGATGCTGTACTGAAGCCCCAGTTGTACAGTCATTGACCCTTCTGCTCCTCTGTATCACTGTATCCTTGCTTGGTCATGTAACCATATGCTTAGTTTTGTTCTTGTAATATATATAGGATCTGGTCCTAAAAAAGCCTGTTTGCTGTAAGCTTTCAATAAAAGAACGACAAACCAGCTGTTTGCGGAATCTGAGTGCTTGAAGCTGAGTGCTCAAACCCCCGATATGGCTATACAGGAGAAAGGTATCTAAGTTCACCACACATTGAACAGCCTCTCAAAAAAGTAGCATGATACTATACTAAAAAATTCTAACATTTTTTAAACCCTCTGAATATTTTGGCTTTTTTTGGTCTGCTTGAATACAGACAGATACATACTCAGTTTTGTTGAATACCGTCTTAAAAATACAAAAGTCATCAAAACAAAACTGTGTGCCTATATTTGAAGTCCTTTCACCCTTTAATTGCAAAAAGTGTATGGGTACCAGCCACCACAAAGTAAAAGACAATGTTAAATTTAATAATTTAAACAGCCTCTTGAGTTAAATTTAGTTTCTTATGCTTTCTCTGTTGCTTGTAACTATTCCAATAAGCACAATTTATAGGTACCATTTCTTCCTACAGAAGAAATTTTAGAACATTTTATTCCTTGAATTTAAAATTAAGTTCATTCCAATGCAAAAACCTTCAGTTATTGGAATTACGTTTATGGAGCCAAGTTTGAAGTAAAGCACATTTCTCATTATCTCAGTTTAGTGGAATTCATCTTGATATGAATGCACAAAGCCAATAAAATTAAATTTTGTATCTTTGAGACACGGTTGAGTGCTTGCTGCATGTGCTCACGTATTTCTCTCCATCTCCTACTTAGTCCTGTACTATGGAGAGACTAAAGAAAGGAAGGCTCAGTACTGGATAGACAGGGTAGACACTAGCTTTAATCCAGCTGAAAGAACGCTTTTAAGCATTCACTTCATATACATAATTTAAGTAGATCTTTGTGTATTTGGAAATGTAAAACTGTAAGGCTTAATTCTGTCACTAGTCCAAATCATTGACAAAATTACCATGGTAATGTCCTAGCAGCTAATTAATGTGCAAAGGAAATATTATTGAACATTTAAAAAGCACTAAATACAACCCTTCTTGTTGTTCAGAAAGGCATAGGAGGGTTTGGTGTCTGTATCTTATAGGGAACTTGGACAGTGGGGATCAAAACCACTTGGAAGTTTAATGATCAACAGAAGCTTGCTCTAAGAAAACACTTGAAGATGTTAAGCAAGCCAATGGAACTTTGCCTTTCATATCTGGAATAAACTGCAGGACTTAGACCTTCAGACTAGAAAGGAGAATTAGAGTCACAAAACACAAATTGCAGTAAATAAATAGGCAATAAAAATTAGTATATGCCAGATTTTAAAGTGTGTTTTCCCTAACGACCTTAGAAACAATTGCTAAATACAAACCATGTAAAACCAAACAAAAAAAGAAACTCTGTTTTGAAAACTGTTCACAGTCATCATGGCACAATGTTAATGTTAAAATATTAAGTAGATAAGTTCAAACTTAAATAATTAAAACAAGCACTTGTAAGCTCTTAACAAACAAAACAGCCAAGCTTTTAGGTCTTAAAAACAAAATTATTTTGTTTTCATTTGAGACCAGTTAGAAAAGGAATCAAACTACTTGCTATCTCTACACTTTCTTAAGCACTGCATGGGCATCAGTGTGTCTGTGAAAATGTTTAATCTTTTACTTGTGTTGATGAACCCTTGCACTGCAGCAGCAGTTTCCCTCAGGTTAATTCGGACCCAACACCATGTCCATTTCAGCCTATAGAGATAAACTGGCTGGTGTCAGTATGCCGTGTCTTACGCAGTGTGACAAATGCTGACTTAGAGGTACATGGAGACTTTTAATAGGGAGCCCCTCACCCATTTAACATATGTGCACGTATTAAGTCAGATCCTCAAGATCCATGTGCATCACAAAAGCTAAGAGAGAAGTTTAAAATGCTTAGAATACCCACACCTATTCACAATCAATACTACAGCCAGTACTGTCTTAACTGGCTTTTCATTGTTAAAACACATAGGAATATATATCCTGGAATAAAATTACTATGATTTGGTAATCTGCACAGATACAAAACCACCCCTCTGATAATCCAAGTGTAAGGTAGCATATGTATTATTTTTCACAGACAGTCTGACAGTAGAAAGAGAGAACAATCTCTCCAAACAAAAAAGAGAATCCAAGTACTTCCCCACGCATTTTTTGGGGAAGGCTGTCAGGTAGTCAGTCACCTGTACAGTTTCCCCTTCACCTGTGCTTCTTTTGCTGTGAGCCCAGTCACCACAACATTGAGTATATCTACAGGAAATGGTGCAGAATTCTGCCTCACAACTAGACAGCATCACCCCCAACTGACTTAGAATGCATAGAATTCTATTTTTATACCAATAAATTGAAATACAGTTATAGCATAGAAAAGTAGTGAGCAAAGGAAGCACTTGCTTTAGCTTGGTGAAATACGAGTGTTAATATTATGACTCCTCAAGTACAGGTAGATCACATCTGAAAGGACGTGGAACACAGAGTGGGTGTGTGACAATCTTTGTTAATAAAGTAGGTGCAGTCTAATTTTAGATATTCCTACAGCTGTGCTCCTATGGAGTTGAATGGAGGGATTTACGTCAGGCTCAAGATTTTAAATCCAAGACCGATGGGTTAGGAAAATTACTGATTAATTTCTATTGAATTGTGTTTAAAAGAAGCAAATGAATGTTGTGGTCATTTTATATTCTTTCTGTTGCTATGATGAAAACCAGGCCAAAATAATTCTAAACAGGGAAGTGCCACAAGAAAGAAGACTGATCAGCATGATTAATTTACTTTAGAAAAAAAAACAGAAGCAATGGTTTTATGCAGAAAATTTTCTCACCTGCCAAGGATGAGATATTAATGATTACTCCTCCATCGCCTCCTTTTCCTTTTCTCATGTATTCTAGGCCAAGGTAGGTTCCTCTAATCACAGATGTCTGGTATAGAGAGGAAGGAATTATTTAAAATACTCAAAGATTATTTGAAGCCATTCAAAATATTTTACTGAATTATTGATGTTATTCAAAATATCTCTTGTGCTTCTACAAACTGAAACTTGCATTTATTGTGGTGCTTAAAACCTATATTGCTCTACAAGTAATCTTATTTATATTTTGAACATTATAAACACAGAGATGCTCCAGAGTATTGCAACTGAATAACTTCAGAACCACAATTGCAATAGATAGAAGTAATAGCAGTTTACTTATTTCTCTTAATAAGATATAAATAAGCAGACTAAAATTTTGAAATGTGAAATAGGAGCTGTGAAGGAAATGAAATAAAGAGTAAGTAAATAATTTATAGATGAAACACATACATTATCTAAAAATATAAGTGGCTGATGAACTGATCTAAATCCCATCATTTTTTTGAGACACACTCTTCTATATTATAATAAATGTACTGACCATGTCTGAATATAACATTAACACTTAAAACTGCATTTGGCTCAAGTCACAAGAAATTCACACTTTTTAGGATTAAGTACCATGATATATTTCTGGTCCCAGGATTTAAAATTTGTGTTATTTTCTGACAAAAGCTAGAGGAGTTTTACCACTCCTCTTAAATGAAAGTTAGCCTACATAGGCTAATACAGATATGATAAGCATTCTAAAAGATAAGATAGGCGTTCTAGAAATGTGAACTATTGTTGGCACAATATTAGCTGTAAGTTTTACAATTTTTTTTTTTAAGAAAGAACTTTGAGGTAAAAAAACTTTCTGAGACCTGTAGCATCTTCATTCCTTAAAATCTGTTTTTGAACCCTACTGCAGTCAGAAATTCTGCTGAGATTCCTTTCACTGAACTTCAGATTTTTAAACTGAGATGTCCAAAGATACACCCACCCTGGGGTTCCCAGCCTCCTGGGTGAATCATGAGAGAGAGTTTCTCCCAGAAAGTCACTTTACCTGAGAGTGAAACAAATAGTAAGAGAAAGGCAGCAGACAAGGCTCCTGGTGGAAGATAATAACTTCAGAGAAATGTTCCAATATTACTGCATTAGTGATGAGTTTTGTAATTTTTTACCAATTATTTTAGATCTGCCTGTAATCAATTCACATTTGCTTTATAATTTCTACTTAAAATGGACAAATGCATTTTATTCTTAGGGGAATATTGTTTTAGCTTTCAAATGAGAACTCCATTTGTATTTTATGACTGTTTAGTGCTATTTATTGACTCAAAAAAATTAAGATGTCCAAAAGATGAAGTACGCATGATTATTTCACTATTTTTGACCAGACAAGGTCTGCAGAATTGTGAATAATGGAGACCGAAATTTCCCGTATTAAAAAACACAGTGAAACATCCGTATGTGCCTAAAACCTGTTGGGTAGTGACTAGAGGAGCTGGAGAAAAAAAAGGAAGGCTTTTAAAATCAAAATGTTAACTATTTTTCTGCCACTACCTAAATTCCCAAAGCAAAATTGGAATAATTTTTAGATAGGTATTACATTTAATTTCCTTAGCTGATATTTTTAGATATACATGTTATAAAATATAAAGTAGTACTTCAATTTAAGTTATCCTTTGTGCTTGTTGGTTTTAATAGGAATCAGATTTGGAAGAGTGCATGTCCTGATTTATTAATATCACGTGTTAATTTTTCAAGTAGTGTGAGGCATTGACAGAGATAAACTAACCTGAGACGTCATTACCAAGTTTGCTTTGAAATCTTGATAACAAATCAGCTTTCCTCATTTTCTATAGTTTCAGCACTTAATGAGATATTTTCACTGATATATTTTCAGAATACCTATTTCCTGCAATAGTGTAAAACGCTACAAAACAAGACTATTTCAAAATTCTGAAATAATATTTTAAATTCTTTCTTAAAGAAAAAATTCCCATAAATAGTTTTTTTTTGTTTGTTTCTTTCCTGGAAAATTTTGTTTAAGCTAACATGTTTTTAAAAATATTTTGATTAATTAAAATAGGATACTGTTGATTAAGTGCTTTAACAGAAACTTTCCAAAGAATTCTCTTCAGTGTCTTGACACATACCAAACTTCTTGCATGTCCTGGGAAGTAACAGAGCCCTTATAAAGGTTAATCTAATACTGTTTAATGTTGATTGTCACATGAAAGTTTAATTTGTTAAAACCAAGATTGTTAATGCCCAGTAGTGTTGCTATAAAATATAATTCTGAACATAAATTTACTGGCACCTCAACTGAAATTAGATTTGCACTTAAGAGTGGGGTGTGTTTTTAATAGGTATGCTTTTATAGCTGTATGATAGGCTGTACAGAAGATATTTTAGAAAGAAAGGGGTTAATGCTGTCTTGGGAGAGCAGGTGCAGGTCTTGTCATGCCCTGGAGCAGTGGCTCAGCCTGCTGAGCAGAAAAAGAGAATTCCACTTAGGATGATTAGAGAAAATGAATCAGTTGAAGTAGGAAGTAGCTTGGGGCTCCTTGAAGGCTTTTCTATTCTTTGTAATTCACAGAGATAGTAGAGCTGGAGGAGTCCTTGGCCAAACCACAATTATAAACCAAGAAAAAAATGGGTAGCTTGGCTGTCCTATCACAATTACTGTATCTCCTTTTTCTCTCTCTGGAATCCATCAACTCAGTATTTTTTCAAGTGGCTGGAGACATGTTCTCCTTTACATAAAGGTATTGTGAGAGGTGGTCATCAAAATAAATGCAGACTTCCATTTGGATATTGCTCATTACACCTGCTATAGCCTTGTAATCCTCACCTGTGATCCTAGCAAAAACCTCATTTGACTGTGGCTGATCTTGGGTGAAATGTCTATTTATGATGTTTGGGCTGGTAAAATAAAGAATTATTCTGCAGATAAACTCTGAACCACATACCCAGGGTGAGAAGAACCTGTCTGTCTGCACACTCAGCAGATGGCATTTTTCATGTAAAGTATTGTGTGATGGATTTCCCACTCTCTCGCAAGAATCCACCTCTTTCCAATCCGCTCAAAAATTATGTGTTTTCTGCTCCCAGTTTTTTGGTTTTGGGTTATGATGAAAAATCTCTGTAATTTCCTTTAAATTAAATGAAAGAAACTAAAGGTCTTTTCAGATTGTGCAGTTCCCCAATTATACTTTTAAGCCTAATAACTTAATCTCATGCTCTTAACAGACAATAGTTCGTAGATTGTCTATGAAATAAAAATTATGGGAAAATTAAATTTTAAATTACCTAATTTTAAAAAAGTCTAAATTTAAGATGAAAATATGGCGGGAGATTTTGTACAAGAAGGGATTTTACAGCTGAATTTTTTACAGTTCCTTTGTTTACAAATGCATTTATCTGAATGGATGTTGTTCATAAACATGGCAAGAACAAAGAGTAAGAAAGTACTCAGATTTGTAACTTAATGTAGGTAAATCAAAAACTGGGACAGCTGACTCTTGCCTATTTTTTTTTTTTTTTGGTCCTGGCTATGAAAAACCTATCAGTGAAGTCAGAAAATAATCTAAATTACTGTTCTTCTAGCTGTTGAAAAACATGTGATCTCAGTAACACTGCCATTTATTTTCTTGTCAAAATACAGTGTTAGTAAAACACATAATGAAGATGGGCCATCAAAGGGCACTGGAGGTCTGAGTGTGCACTCAACAAAGGCAATTTTACTCTTCAACGGCCAGTAGAAAATTTAGGATTCTTTCAAAAAAAGTTATAGTGGTGAGTGTGGGAATATCTCCTAGCATTAGTTTACATAAATTACAGATTTAAATTAGAGGAGATCAGACATGCTGAAGTATCATACAGTAATAAATCCAAAATGGTATCTGACAACATGGTAAACATTGCAAAATAATTGTGCAAATACTCAAACCATTTGCAGTGGCTTTTGAAAATAACATATCAGTAATCAGTAACTTACGTAATTATTTCTTAAATGGCAATTTAGTTGCCAATATCAAAATAAGAAATAAAACCTACAAATTCTTTGATTCTTCACATTTCTAGGTGTCCTTTGGCTATATAGCTTTAATTCTATCATTCTAAAAGAAATCATATCTTGAAATTCTGATTCTAATTAGATCCGAAGTCTTCAGTAGAGCACTAATTATTTTTTTCTGCCTTTAGGAACCAATGTCAGACAATGTGTATAATGTTCTTGTATTCCAACATCATAACTGTCAGTTTTTATATTTTGTGTTTAATTTTAGATGTATCTATTAAAAAAAAAAAAAAAAAGTTCTTCGGTGATGGTGCCCAGGATATCATTAATCACCATCCCTTTCAAGTGACAACTGCTTTGAAAGTAACTTAGTACAGAGCACTTTTTTTCTAATGTTTCAGGGCAGCTGCTCCAACAGACATAGTTTCTAACACTTATTTAATAAGGTTTCCCCTGCCACCTCTTGTCTGATACATCTGGTACTTCCTGCTGAGAAAATACGTCAGCATCCTCAGTGCTGACGATGAGCACTATATTGCTACCAAGGTGACATGGTAATATGAATTCCTTTGAGAAAACAAAATGGTAATCAGTCCTAACGTTTTATGTAGGTTCCTGACCTAAGATAGTTCAGTGCCAGGGTTACTGAATGAAAATGAAAGAGCCACGGACTTGTGGTTTCATAAAGCAGGTTAGTACAGAGCTGGAATTTGACCCAAGATCACTTGCCTTTCATACAGCGATGTAAATTGATGGCTATCTATAAGGAAACGTTTAAAAGTACTTTGTGAACTGTGTAAGACGAACTTCAAAAGTCTGAAACTAAGTACTGCTTGTGATATACATGGAAAATTTTAGCATTTTACTGTTGGACAGGATGGTGGTTTCTTTTTAATGTAGATTAAATCTACATTTTTAATGTAGATTTTCTAGGATGTAGACAAACTGGAGAAAGCCTGCAAGTCCCTTGGCATTTCTAGGTATATGTTAGTTTGCTATATGAAATGGTATTGCAGGCTCTTGAATATGAATTTGAATATGAATATGAATTTCCAGCTCAAACTATGGAAAACAGGAAGTTTAGAGAAGAAGGATCTGATAATTTGCTCCAAGTCAATAGCTTTTTTATAGGGTGGGAGTGAAACTCTATGTTTCAGTTTTGTATTGTGCAGTATTCTTTACTTCCCTCCTCCCCTTCCATACGCCTTCACATTCCTGAAGGACATAGGAATAGTATTCCATTTTGAAGTGCTGGGCCTATGTTCTTTTTTCAAAGACATTTGCTTTTCATTGTACTTCAACACTGGTTGCTGTAAACATACATTAAAACAGTAAGCTAAAAAGTTAATTAACTTATTGTGCAAATAAGGTAAGTCACTGTGTCCTTCCTAGTATAATATAAGCAACAAAAAAAAAAAAAAAAAAAAAGATACCTGTAGGCTACTTTACGTACTTAGAGAATTGATGCTTGTGCTACTAATGTCAAGGTAAGTCCTGCTTCTCACTTTTAGGCCACATCTCTCCCTACACACCTGGTCCTCTGACATCAGATTATGCTGAAGAATAGGCAATTAAGCCATTGAGGCAGCCTCTGGTTGTCAGTAAACCAGTCACCTATGCCATTTTATCTTCTACAGATAGCACTGTTTGTTTTGGTTTGTTCTCTGTTGGTGGCACTAAGAAATTATGTTTGCCTTTGTCTGTGTTGAGGGACCTGGTGGTTATTTCCAGCTGCTGAATCCAGCTATTTGTCTGGGTTACATTACTTTGGGATGAAAGTTCAGTCCTTGCCATTTCTCCTGGTACACTGGGAAAGGCCAGCAAGGTGTATGGACCAGAAGAAGGTTGCAGCATACTCCCAAGGGATTTATTTTACGGCTTGCACAGTGGAACGGCCTTGTTATGATCATGAAGTCTTTGTCACAAAAATAAATTCAATTAATCACTTCTGATGTTTGCTTAGTTACCCTTCTCGTTTCTGCTGAGACATTAATTGGCCTTTTGAGGAGCAGGTACTTACTGATAAGCAACAAATTGATTTTGCAAGGTTTGCTAGTTGCTGGAACAGGTATTTCACCATGAGCTATATTGAAAGGAGTCCAACATAAATATATAGTGGTACATTATCTTCTCTGTAGTTCAAATCTAAGTATTTTGCAGGGCCAAACCATAGTGTTGGTAGACCTCCTTTTAGTAAAGGACTTTTCTAAATTCATGGAAATTTGTTACTTCTGTCACTTATACAAATAAATTGAACAAACTGGTGAAAAATGTAAAAACTTGGAATTGTTGCATATTTCTACATTTTGCCTAGTAATAACAAAAGAGACTGTCATGCACCTGAACAAATTTTATGTGTGCATTTGAATTCTACTTATCTCTGGGCAGGACTTAAATAATTGAATCCCATATGACTGGGGTTTTTTGATGTGTCCAAGTTGTTGCCGCTAATTTAAAGTTTTGCCAGAATGTGTTAAAATGTGCAAAATCATCACATAACCAGGAGATGGTTGTGATTTTGCTTTCAGTTTTTTTCATAATTTCATGTGGGGGATTGATTTAAACATATAACAAGAGTGTACCCTTGTATGAGTATCACTAGTTGAAACTGCTATTGATCAAGCTGGTCTCAATCAAGTCAACACCATGAGATTTGGAGTTTTGTGGTAAGGAATAGATGGCATTACTGGAATATTTAACTAAAAAAGTAATAGAAATATTAATAAAGTAAGGAAAAGATGATGTTTAGCACAAAATGTAGCAAAATGGTGGAAAGTACTGCAATAGAAATATCATTTTAGTAGTTGGTATTCCTTATACCCCCCTCCTTGATCTTTATCAAATTGTCTTTTCTTGCTCTCAGGAAACTTTGATGAATACAAGTAGGACTTGTGTTTTATTCCCTCTGTTTTCCTTCCAAACTTAGTCCCACTTTTTGAACCTTCTTCTTCATGCTTTCTCAAGCAGTACTATCAGAGAACTTCCTTACAGTCCTTTGAAAACATTCCTGAAGACCAACCGGTTCTGTGAACTGTTTTAGCCATAAAGAACACACCCCAGATGTGTTTGTTCTGATTTATCTTGCTCTGTACTGCTCTACTTTTGTACTTTGTACTTTACACTGGGGCAGGGAATATTTGTTGTATCAATATATAAATGATATGACTAAAACAATGACTGGGACATGGAGGGTTTTTTTCCCATTTTAAAATAAAAGATATGTATATGCTGTGTATCATACTGCATGGTTGTAAGAATTATTTCTGTTCTTAGGAATAATGCAAAGGATACATAAACTATCCTACATGAAGGAATGGAGACATTTTAAAATCATGTATTTCATATATATTTTGCTCCTTTCTTCAGGAAACAAAACAATATTTTATAAAGCCAACCCATATAAGATATTACATGCATCAGCTATTTTTCTTCCACTGTTATAATTACAAAAGGAAAAAGTACACAAAGTGTCATATTTTGTTTTATGGAAATTACAGTAACTAGATATAAATGCTTATGGAAATAATCTAGTTAGTTGACTCCATGTTAGACAGGGAGAGAATAATCCCATCAATAGCTGAGTGAAGATATTTAGATCTAAGAGCTGCCTTGATTTAACCCTCATAACCATACTTTGACTCTGATCATTTTAGATGTTCTACAAGTCACCACTGTATTTATGAAATGTATTTATGAAATCTTTCTACATTCAACTGTATATTAGGTCATTATGTCAATTATGCTGAACTATACAATAATGTATAAACTATATAATATTCCCTTACAAATAAAAAAATAAAATAGAGCAGTATCTTGATAGTTAGGCATGTAGGTTTCTAAGAGATGATTTCAGATTTTCTGCTACTGGAGACCACTTACAGTCTGCTTCTGCCCCTGCTTCTGCTCAATTACTTGTAGTAAGAAAAATAGAATAATGGAATTGTTTTGATTGGAAAAGACCTTTAAAACCATGAAATTCAGTTGTTAACCCAGCACTGCCAAATCCACTAATAAACCATGACCCCAAGAACCACATCTATAGGTCCTTGAAATACCTCCAGGGACGTTGGCTCAACCACCTTCCTGGGCATCCTCTTCCAGGGCTTAACAATCCTTTTGGTGAAGAAATTTTCATCCCCAGCACAACTTCTGACCATTTCTTCTTGTCCTATTGCTTATTACCCGGAAGAGGAGGCTGGCCCCCACCTCATTGCAATCTCTGTTCAGGCGATTGTAGAGGGTGATAAGGCCCCTCTGAGCCTTGTTTTCTCCAGGCTAAATAGCCCCAGCTCCCTCAGCTGCTCCTCAAAAGACCCTTCACTGGCTTTGTTGCCCTTTTCTGGGCGTGCTCCCTCACCTCCATGTCCTCCTTGTAGTGAGGTGCCCAAACTGAACATGGGATTTGAAGTGCAGCCTCACCAATGCTGAGTACAGAGAGATAATCACTGCCCCAGTCCTGCTGGACACACTATTTTTGATACAAGCCAGGATGCCATTGACCTTTTTGACCACCTGGGCACAGCTGGCTCATGTTCAGATGCTGTTGACCAGCACCTCCAGGTCCTTTTCCGACAGGCATCTTTCCAGCCGCTCTGCCCAAGCCTGTAGTGATGCATGAGGTTGCTGTGACCAAAGTGCAGGACTCAGCCCTTCACCTTATTGCAGCTCAGACAATTTGCCTTGGCCTATTAGTGCAGCCTGTTCTGATCTACAGAGCCTCTACAGACCCTTCTGACCCTCCAGCAGATCAACCTCCCCACCCAACTTGGTGTTGCCTGAAATATAGTGGAAGGAGGTTCTTAACATCTTCTGTTTGAAGCTCTTGGCAATGAAAAATTATTTGGATATCACTCTAAGCTAAGATATTTACATATACAGTAAATATCTTCAAGATTTGCTGATCAAAAATGCCTTTGTTTTAGAGCTAAGTTTAAAGGTAAATCACAGTCAAACATTTCTCACATGGACTTCAGTACTTCCAATGATGACTAATTATCTGTGCTTGCAAATTTGACAGGATGGCTGTCTACAGTAACTTATATCCTGTGTTAAAACCACACAAAAAGAAAGAGAAATAAGTCATCTAGAACACAGTCTTCTTTCAAATTCAAGGGACCTGTACTAATAAATTCTGATGTTGCATATCACTGAGGATGACAGACTACTGTTACATCATGATATGAAGTTTCCTGATGTTTACTTTTTTGGACCATTTTAGAAATGAAATAAAGAGGAAGAAATACATGTACTTGAACATTATGTAAAGAATAGATAGATACAAAAAATGAAGAGAAAGGTGTTATGAAACTTAACTTATTTTTTTCAAAATACCTATTTTCTCATTAATTTTTCTGTAACTTGGTTCATATACAGCTTGTATTACTTGCCCTGGAGTTGTCTTATTAGTTTGTTTTTTTGGATTAGGATTTAAAGATGGATACCTCTGTCCCTAAAATTTTTGACAAAAACACACCTAATTTTCTTATTCTGAGCTTTCTTTTTGCATGACAAATTTCAAGTGAGAAAACTCCACATTTCTCTCTTGAAAGCTTCCTTTTACTACTTTCTTTGCAGTAAGTAGGATCTTGGAGTAACTTGTTGAATCACCATTGAATTAGGACTTCACAGGTGGTAGAATACAAGCTGGTCAGAATTTTATTAACCTAGAAATTTTATTAATGTTAGAAAGGTCTTTCCTTGGAGCTTAGATATCCTAGAGGTGTAGTCTAAATTAAAAAAAAAAATTCAACTGAGAAACAGATCTTGTGGGTTAATCTAATGAGATACCAGATATTAGAAAAGAACTGGTAATAGTTTGTTTGAAAATTAATTTTACTGGCTCATTGAATGTACTGGATTTTAACAAGTAAGTGCCCTTACATAGTGCGCTCCTACCAGTGATGATGGTGATGTGGCCTATATTAAAAACTTGGCTTTTTATGCTGGCATGGCTGGTGAAAAAATTGTGGAGCTCTTGGTTGAACAAGTTTTCTTGTAATATCAACAAATGCAACGTTCTCTAATGCAGGCCAGCTGAGCCTCATGTAACTAAAATGTTCTAAAACATTCATACAAACACCATGACCTACTGTAGATGCAGCTCTACTGCCTTGGGCAGTCAATTCTTACACCTATTCCGGATTTCACTGGGTTTTATAGAAAGAGAATGTAGTCTGGTGATAGCCTGAGTACCTCTACACTTGCTGCATGTCTTGCACAGACAATTTTAGAGACCCACCACACACTCAGTTATGTGGTGATTATTTCAATAGCTGTACTTACCAATCCAATAATTAATGTTCTGTCACCTGTACAATCTGTCACATAATCTGTACAAGCCGCATGCTGTTAACTGTATTCCAGCAGTAAATACTGAAATATAAACATGTGAAAGGAGATAATGCTTACCAAGTTAGTTTGTATAGTGCTTTCCCAGTCCTTCTCATTGTTCACTCCAGCATTATTAACCACGATATCCAGCCTTCCAAAATGTTCAATTACTTTTTTGAAAGCACCTATAGTAAGATCCAAGAGTGAAATTTCTTAGAACTTTGGAAAGTAAGATATAAAATACAGTGCATACACAAAAATGAATCATTTATTAGTCTACCAAAATGTTTTCATTATTTTCTTAACCATTTGTGAGCAACATGCATTTAAATTCTCTAACATGCATGCACATTAGGTATTTTCAGGGAAACTGGAAGGACTAAGGTAGCATAGTTGCCTTTTCATTCAGTTTTATAATGTCTGATAACAGGAGCCAATGAAAGTTCTTAGCGCCTATACATTTTGTATTAGATAGGATGTTTGGCACCCCTTATATAAATTCGGCCTTTATAACTTGATTTGTAACAGTTTGATGTAGCTAGTGAATTAAAGATTAAACACTATCTATTTTGAGTGAAAAATAAAAGCTTCATATGTTCAGAACAATTTTCTTCATTCAGTCCAAATTTAACCTAATAAAACAACTTTTATTTGAGAAATAACTGATATGAATATTTCAAATACAAATAATTCATAATGATTCTTGTTTAGATGTATCTATTTATGGATAAGGTGTTATAAATCCTACATGTCAGGTACCTTTAATAATGTGTTTCTCAGATTCAAATCTTCTTCTTTCTGAGCATAAAAATGGTGACCTCTCTTCCAAAGAATTTCAAAATAACAACTGGGAAACTTTCACAATGACATTATGTTCTCCCAGGTGACAATGTTAGAACTGAGATAAAAGATGTGTATGGAAAAACATGATGATGTCATAATGAGGAGCAAACTCATCAAGCCTGGCTCTGCTTTGACAAGACTGTTGGATGAGATGAATTCCAGATGTTCATTCCAAACTGAGATGTTCCAGGACTGAGGGGATTATCTGACATGATATATAACTTGCTTGTTTTCCCTCCAAATATTGCTACTTGTCACTAAATTTCTACTATTATGTAAACCAAGACACCTCCACTCTCCCCCCCAATATTGTTTTAAAAAACATTGTTTGGTGTCTGACTCAAAATCTACAGGATTTCAGGTATACTGAAATTATGCTTGACAGGCCTTAATGAAATCACTTCACTGAAAGATGATCCCAGGAGCATCTTCCTTCTCTGATCTTTCGTGCTTAGCTATTTGTTTCAATCAGGTGCATGGCATCAGCTTTGAGACATCTACCTTTTCTCTGCAGCAGCTGCAGGGGTTTGCAAAGCTTTACTTGCAGCAGCCTTTTCTTTGCCTCAATGCTGCAGGTCCATCATAGTCATCATCTCGTTGCTAAAAGAAGAGCTAGGCAGTTGATAGGACAAGTTTTATTTGTCTAACTGCCTTTATTGTACAGATTTTTCTAATATTCCATACTAGAATATTATAACATTACTAAATCCTCTAGTTTTGTCTGTCTGCCTTTTTGGCTTTTCTTTTGTTTGCTGCCAATTCATTCTTCAGTTTCGCAACTTAACTCTTCAGTCACTTCTTATCTTTCCAATTCTGCATCAGCACGGGCAGATGAAAACCTTTGGCTTTATTAGAAGCAGAAATGAATATTTAACTTATTTCCAATGAGTACAATAAATACAATTTGGGTCCTTGCTTAGCTTTCAAATTTTGGAAACTGGCTGATTGCTTCTTAAACCCTTTCTAAATGACATCTTTTGTCAACCTAATTCTTAATAGAATCTTCCAAAACCACCATGGATAATAATAATTTTGCCAATTATTTCTTTATTAAATTTATGCAGTCTTGACTAATTGTACATTTTTGTTTTGAACATTGAGAAGAGAGTCAAATGCTTTTCCTTATCTGCATTTGGAATATTTCTGGTCAGTTTATCTGCCTACAGTAATCCCATCTATTACCTATCTGCAGAAGAAGAGTCTCATTATAAATTCTTAGTAAAGTTTTCACCTACACATCAGTATAAGCTGATTTATTCCTCCCTTTTCAAATGTAGAATAATTCTCTCTTTACATTGTGCACTAGTTAGTGCTTATGGAACCTTAAAAATCAAAAGCAGATGCCCATATGAAATATTGAGTGGGGAGGGAAAAATTAAGAGGACGAGCCATGTTAAAGGAAAAGTAAGAAAAACAATACAATGTAAGCACAAACAAAAGTTATATGTGAGCTTCCTAAATGTCCCTGGAAAGCAAAAGTAAATGTATGGTGATTTTTCAAAAGTGGGATGAGACAGGAGATTTTTGGGGGAAATTATATGAAAGAACCACCAGAGAAAAAAGTACAGGCAAGGCTTGAAACTGGATTAAGCAGATGATTTCTTACCCATAAGCCTCAGGTATTTACAAATACTAGTTCTAGGACTAGGATTTGCTTCCTACTGTAAGGGCTAAAGCTAAAAAAAAAAAAAAAGAGGAACTTCATTCACGCACCTGACCTTTAACATAAAGTACAGGACTTGATTCATCCAATATGACCTCTAAACACTGTGTGTGACATTAATCTAAATTTGTTAAGTAGTGGCTTACAATATCAAGTGGAAAAATATGAAAATAAAGCAGTTAAAAACAAGCAAACAAACAAGCAAAAGTCAACTCCAAAAGCAACCAGAATCCCCAATGGATTGTAAGATACAATTGCATATTTATGGTAAAAAACCCACAGCAGAATTAATGAAATGATGAGAGCAGCAAAGCAGCAGCAGCCGCCTGTTCTTTCTCTTTGAGAGAACCACTTCCAATTCTATTCTGATTGCTCTATTCCTGCTAACTTGGTTCCAAAAACTCCCTCGCTGAACTGCCCTCCTCAGTCCAGCTCCCCGTTCACACCCTGTTGGTCCTGCATTTGCCTGGCACTAAAGAGAGGAGGAGTTGTGGGAGAGAAGGTACACTAGGGCAACACCCATGCAGCAGCACATGTTATTCCTACCCCTAGGATGCTTTTTCTTGCTCCTTACTCCTCCCACTTGGAGAAAAAGTCAATGATCAACCTAGCTGATAAAAACTTTGCTCATTAGAGCAGATCCCAGATTGAAAGCATCTTTCCTTCAAACAGACAAAGTAATGCTATAGAATTAGGAATGATCATGCTACCTTTGTACAGTGGACCATACTGCTGAATTCTGGAATAGCAGCAATGTTTCCGGAAAGAGGAATGGATATGCTCAATGATCACTGTTGAGAAAGTGACCAGTGAAGTATAGTGAACAAAACAGAACTAAAACTGTTCACATGTAGCCTGGCAGAAATGAATCTGGGGAAAGGGCACTGACAAAAGAGATGTCAAAATCTGAATCTGAGTCACTACCCATGAATGTATCATTTAATAACGAAACTTTGATGAAGTGATGTGCCTGTTACGAAACATTGTGAAGGTACCTCAATGTTATAAGATACTCTAAGAACTCAGTAGGGAACACTGTTTATCCACTAAGTGAAAACAGAAATGCAAATCATTCATGAGGGAAGGTCTTTTCATTCCATGCATCTGCAAAATGTGTGTGAAGTGTTATCACCCTATAGTTAACCCCATGATAAAGTAGTGTGATGCTTTTTGCCAGTTCTGCTTTCAGCTATGGCAGCACACAATGCAAGTAAGTGTATGGAAAGAGCACTGCAACCCAGCACAGAATTTATTACTCCTGTGATGAGGGAATGCAGCTTGGAATCTACAGTGAATCCTCATAAAAAGCAAGTCTGAACTTTAAAGTTTATATATAATTACTCATAAAATAGCAATTATCTTCTGCAGAGGCTTTCATGCAAAAGTATCACACACAACAGTCAATGGAAATGACTTCTTTGGCTTTTCTTTCCAATGTGCCGAGGAACAAAGTGAAATTGCGGTAGTAATATTTCACATCCGCAGGTTCAGGAACAAATCGTTTTTGAGTCAGTGCCAAAAGTGATCGGGAGCAGGCTGTCCTCCAGAACCCTCCGCTGAGCGCTCACCGGTGCTGCAGCCCGGGCGCGCTCCGCTCGCCGCGCCTTAACGCCGGAGCGCAGCGCTGATTTTTACCTCCTACCTTTCAGCTGCTCCTGGTCTGTCACGTCGCACTGGATGAACACTGTCCTCTGCGCTTCAAACTGCTCGTCCAGGGCCGCCTTACTCTCCTGTCCGGCCTCGGAGTTGCGGTCCAGCAGGGCTACCTAAGCAGGGAGGGAGGAAACTGAGTGGCGGGCGGGCGGATGGACAGACGGACAGGTCCCTCGCCGAGCTCAGCCGAGTCCCAGGGGCTGCCGCGACCCCCCGCCGCCGGTGCCGGCTGGAGGCAGAGGAGAGGGAAAGGGAGGACGGGCTTTCCGGGGCTTACCTTGGCGCCCTTGCCCAGCAGCGCCTGGACGAAAGCCCGGCCGATGCCCTGCGCCCCGCCGGTGACCAGAGCCACCTTCCCATTGACGTGCATGGCCGCCGCGCTCCTGCCCGCTCCGCGCCCGCCGAGCCGGAGCAACCCAGCGCGGTGTCACCTGCCCGGTTTCCTTTCTCCCTCCTTCGTGCCCTCCCTCCTGCCCTCCTTCCTTCCCTCCTCCTCCTGCCGCTGCAGCGGCTCGTCCCCCCCCGCTCCCCACTCGTGTGACCGAGAGCCTCCCCGAGCTGCCTGGGCGGGGGGAGCAGGGGCGGAGCAGGTCATTAAATCGTCCTCCCCAGTGTCTGCATGAACCCTGGAGATCAAGATCCAGAGAAAAGACCAGCTTCATCCCCTCTTCCCACCGCCAGGCTTTCCGGAGAGGACAGGCTCGCGGCGTCCCCCGGACAAAGGGTCCCAGGGCAGCTACAGCTCCGCTCGGTGGAGAGGGGGTTTTGCGTGCGTGTGTGTTTGTGTGTGTGTAAATCGCGTGAGAAGCGGCTACAGGCTCTGATAAGGGCTGTTGGCAGTTCCTGAGGCTGTGTGAGTTTTGGTTGGCTCAAGCTGCAGGAGGAGCAGGGTGAGCACAAGCTCGAAAGAAACAAACATAGGACCCTTTTTCACACTTCAAAACAACCCACCAGCCTTTGCCCTCTCATTCTGGTAGTAAGCAGAATCTATTTTCATGAAAAAGGAACCATTTAATATTACAGATATTAGACATATCAAGATAAGTGCTTTCTAGAAATTTTCAGGTCTGTGGTTAATGTAGCTTTTACCTTAAAACTGCTTTTACAGCGTATAAGCCAAATTCTGTCTGCTACATTAATGTGAACTGTATGCAACTAAAATTTCTGAATACCAATGTATAACACCATAGAGTAGACATAAGAGCACCTTTAAAAATCTAAAAGCTGGAATAAATGCTTTTGTTCTTTAGCTTATTACAAGATTCACAAATGTTATCCCATAGAAAATGCAATGTTGTGGAGTGTTGGGTAGGCAGGAAAAATCCATTGTTTCAGCCCTAAGCTCTATAAACATGTACCTCATGCAAGTGTGTGTGTATTAACACATACACACTTGCCTTTTATGTTCTGTTTTCTTTTACCTGGTGTATCAGGTTTAAAGTTTTTACTTGTGCTTTCAAGGCCCTGAAGTGCTCTGACTCAGACGGCATCTCTATCATTAATGTCTTGTAATTTCTCCTTGTTTCTCAGCAACGTTGTGCCTATTTTATCCCCTCTCCCATCCCTCCTCTGTTTTCTGCTAGTCTGCCTTTATCTATGGAATTGCCTTCCTTTGTATTACCTAGAAGAAAGAAATTACATCGCTCCTAACACCCAGCAAACTGTTACAGAACCATTAAGGTAACTATGTTACCTAATTGAGTAAATTGAGTAACACAGGATCTTGTTATTATAACCTTTGTCCTTAAAAATGTGAACTAATATAATCCAGCTGCTAAATTGGATCACAGCCATTAAGTTTTCCTAAGGATCATGATTCACTGTACTTCATAAGAGCAGTCAAAGATGGCCTCTGGGATTAGTGATTTTGTTAGAATATGATACCTGTGTTTCTGGGAGGACTCCAGTTTGCTTTGGAGCTGTGAAATTAATGCCACTCAAAGTGCTATGCCTAATGATCTCTGTCCCAACCAGCTGAGCCAGCTTCCCTAATTTGTTGGGACACAGTACAGTGCCAGGTTAAAGTCACATCATGAGGACAGTATTAACTCATAGGGACTGAACAATAGCATTGCAATGGAGTCTTTCACCCTCAGTTTAACCCTGAAACCCCACTGCCCCCTGCCCCTCCTTCCTCCCCTATGGCAATGATCAACGTCTCTCATGGTCTTTATTTCCACAATGTAATATTTTTTAAAGGAGCTATGCAAAGGAAAAGATCAATAAACCCCTCCGTATTCCCAGCATCTGTAGTTGGAATGACCTTTGGCAACAGTTTTCTAAATTGCTGATAATTTGGCATGAATGTTAAGAACAATCTGGACTCTTCAGAGATGCTGGTATGTTTTAAGATTTGAGTGCACAGACTGTTTCCATAAAACAAAACTTATAAGTCTGTGTCCAAAGATCAGCTTGGTTGAATATAATCTTGTGTATCATAGGTTGAAATTGTTTAGGAGTATTCTGGTAAACTAACCCAGGGTTTCTAACCTGCTTTTGTTGGCTGAACAGACTCCTCCCATAATCCATTTAAGAATCTAAATGACACATCTTCCAGGATGGCAAGAAAGGATCCACTCTGATACCCATAACCTTGGAAAAGTATATTTGAAATAAAAGACAGTGTTCCTAACTAGAACAAGATGTGCCAATCCTCCAAATGCAGGAGGAAGTAATAGAAAGATGGCTCTATGATTTACCCCTGGAGCAAGCAGAGATCGCTTGGCTGCAAGGGATGTGTGTGCTTTGCTCTTTCAAATCACACTGGATTTGTTGCCAACTCACTACAGGTACTTTTAAGAAATTTGTTTCCATATAGTCCTTTACCACCCCAAGTTTTTAATTTGACCAACTGCATAAAAGTACCCAAGCTCGCATAAAAAGTTGGAAGACCTGTCGCAACAGGCAGAAGCATACCATAAAGGATCTCTCTTCCTAAGTGGGCAGTTTACAGAAGACTGAGTGTATACCTTGGGTACCTTATTCTGTGTATACTGATATGCTGATTTAAACTCATATGCTCATTTAAGAAAATGTGAGACAGTTAATAATGGTGCATTATTCAATGGTAGAGTCAAACCAAGTCTTGTAATATTTGTGATTTTTTTCACCAAAATGAAATTTGCACGAATGCTTGCCCTAGGGAGTTTTTATACAATACTTTAGCTAGACTCAAAGATATCACTAACAACTATTATCTGAAATCACAGGCATGAAAAGATAATAAGCGAGTCCATGAATATTTGATTTTGGTGCTTTGAGAGACAAGTAATTCCATACAGGTAATCTGTCTTTTCTGTTCAAAATTAAGAAATAACAATACTACTAAATAATGTCTTAGGTGCTGAAACGGTTCAGGTTAAATCTTTCACACAAACTCCTGCACAAAGGTGCAATGTCAAATGCTTATTAACACTTGCATGTTATTTGTGAACAGAATGTAATTTCCTTTACTGCTTTCTAGTAGAATTCTTGGCTAGCAACATGTCATTTTTTGGTTTCCTTTTATGTCTATGGTTCCTCTTCCATTTCCCTCCATTTACTAGGTCCGTGGCTTATGCTGCAGTGTTCCTCACAGACCACAGTGGCATCAAAGTGTGAAGGAATTCCAAGTAGTTTTAATCTGTTTTTGTAAAGAAGACAGAAATATGACCTCTCAGACATATGTCACCCCTCAGACATATGTCATCCTGTTCATTAATTTTTTGTTACCATCTCTTCATTCTCTGCAAGGTGTTTTTCAAGTTTCTATGAAAATTAAGTGGTATCACACCTGGGAATGGATTATCAGGCAATGCATGTAGCAGGGCATACAAACACAGCTAAGCAGCATGTGTACTTTGGGATGTAGCTTAGTGCATTTCCCCAACTTCTACTAAGAAGAATGGGTAGAAAACAAAACTAGAAAATTTACCCCAGGTTTGTAAGGGGCAATTAAAATACAGATTTCAGGCCACATACTTAATGAGGTGTGTATTTCTTCCTTAGCAAGAAACGTAAGTGTTCAGCAAGTATGAAACAGTTTTCCATGTCCAAGAGGCTTATTTGTAATGCAATTTCTGTATTATCTCTTAGCATGTGTTAAATTGAAAGACATCAATTACTGCATAAGATGATCTTATGCAGATATGCTTCATTTCAGATATTACCCCTAGCTGCTTATACAAAAGAATTCAAGACATAGAATGGCTGCCAGAAATATCTAACTAACTCAGAGGGCAAGAAAATTAATGAATAACAGGCTCAGAGGTTTGCCAAAATGCATTTTTAGAGAACAACATCATATCAGCTCATGGTAGGTGAGTGGCTAGATTATTTTTCTCATCCAGGGCAACAGCAGGACATGCACAAAAATGTAATATATTTGGGGAAAATAAAAGAAAACAAGGATGCATCAAAGTAGAGTACAAGAAAATAGTTGTCAAAAATCTATTTTCATAGTGCTCATATTATATGTTCAAGATGTCGTGACTTTCATGGTGAGATTTGGAGTAAGACACTAAAGCAAACAGTCCTGTTGTTTGTGTTTTCAAAAATAGCAGGCAGGATAGGAGACCATAATGTTGGTTTTTAAAACACATGAGAAATAGCAATTGAGGTTAGCAATATTGTCATAATAGAAATGGCAGTTGATGCTTTAGCAGTACATGAGAATATAAAGTCTTGGTTTAATAGTTTAAGGAGGATCATATAGTGAAGACTAGATCACTTTGCTTTATAAAGTAGAAAAAGAAAGTCACTGCAGACGATAAAAAAGGGAATGGGAAACTTGTACAGTGCAATTTCCTGATTCTTAAGAACGTCTAAAACGTATACAGATTTTGTGAAAAGATTTGTCAGCGCATGTGGGAGGATGTTACAGCAAATGAGAGGCAAGGGACAAAATAATTGGTTTTTAGATTGACTTTAACTGATATAAGAGAAGGAATGCTGAGAGAGAGAGCTTCCCACCATTTTGAAAACATCTACTGCTACTGAAAGAAACGTTTTGAAGTAAAGAAAATAATGTAGTGACAAAATATCTAGAGAAGAGGTGAAGAAAATAGCTGCCTAGGAAGCTAAGGACAAAAGATTTAGAAATCCTCTCCTGAATACTTATTCAGAGAGGCTTTCTAACCCTCCAGCATGTCTTTCCTTGATCAAATTCCTTCTGCCATGCTCAACACTAATTCAGTCTGTATCTCAGGCATCACAGTGGTAAATATTTCAATCCATTGTCCTGCATATATGTTGAATAACTGGGGAACACTTAGCTGCTCGTGTTTCCCCTTAGATACTTAATTCTGTTAATGAAAATTTAAAAAGCTCAAAGCAATTAAGGTAACACAATGTTCAATGAAGACAGAAGTATTACGATTAAAATCACTTTTAGAATGTTACTAGATAAGGGAATTTGGGGTTAATCCCATACCTGAAAATCAATAATACATTTTAAAAAAATATAGTCTGCTGAAAGAATGAGAATATGAGCATGAGGTTTTGCTAGGAAGGCAGTTTTGCAAGGTGTTAAAATTCTCAAGGCTCGAGACAGGCTCTAAATGAATAAGGAAGGATTCAGTTTTAAAGCATGCCCTGCCCTTTCTCTATCTGATATAATTATAGGAGAACCTTTAAAACCCTGTATTTGGCACTGTCTTTAAACACCACAGCAGTACGGCAGCTGGCAGCAAAACCAAAACAAAAATATGTGAACCCCTCCCATGCCTCTTGCAACTTTGGCAACACACTATATGTAGGACTGACTGTCTTCTCTATTAATTTGATTATCAACCCATTGGGCACTGCAAATATCTATATGTTTGCAAAGAAAATGTTCTAGGCTTGCACTCAAATTTTAAAGGGCTTCTTAAAAAGCTAGGGTGAGCAATTAAAATCAGACTAGCCACCCAGTACAGTAACTTATGTTTCTTAGAATTGTGTAATTCTGGTGCAAGTGACTTGTTGTCTACTTCTTGAAAGGATTATAACCACAGAGATAAAACTCATGTGTTTTGATATTTGTTGAAGTGCTGGAGTCCTATTAATTATCTTATTTGATAAATACTAGTAATGTGCTTTCTTTGAATAACATCTAGTTGGGGAGAGAAAAAATATTGATTATGTTTTAACCTTTAAAAGTAAGAACCTAAAAAAAAGAAAAAAGGAAAAAAAGAGAGAAGCCCCAGAAAAACTTCACTGCAAATCTGAAAAATAAGGAATTAGCAGGGAGCCATGAAACCGATGGATCCTCCTTATTCTGCTCTCCATTTTATGTATGGTCTGATGGTGATAGTTGTCTTTCAAGCTGGTGTTTTGGCTCCCTCCTTTTCCATCTATACACATAGTCACTGTCTAGGTATATCCATTTCTAGATGTTCTAAGAGAGAACTATCACATACTGAGGTTTTTTTTGAGCTGGGGCAGGTTATTTTGTGCTGCAGAGTGGTTGTGATATGAATGTTTTAGGGAACATGTACCAACCCTGAAAAAAAAGTTTTGGAGTAAAGAAAATAATGTGCGAAAAACTTGGAAGTGCTACAGAAAACTTGTAGTATGCTATAGATTAACAACTGGCCAGAGTAATGACACAGTCATATCTAGAAATAATCAGAAAAAGTGAACCAAAACTCAAAGAAGAGGTATGAAAAAGGAAGTAAAAAATTGATGAGTGATGTACTTGCTAGAAATTAAACTTATCACATTAAATGAAATTAAGAAATGAGTCAAAAATCTCAAATGTCAACACCATGGTACTTTTTCTTATAGGAAGTTAATTCTTTTAAATTAAAGAATGTCATATGCAAAGGGAAATCATGTTGAAACAATTTCTGACAGAAAAATAACTGATACACTGTTTTCATATTTTCCTATTGGTAGTTACAGTACAGAATTAAAAAAAAACCCTCAACAGTTATTGGATTAATTCCATCCTGAGGTAAATCAGGCAGAAGCTGGCAGCAAAAATAGGTTAACCTTATTTCATCTCATATATGCACATGCATAGAAAAATTGAAAAGATTGTCACATATGTCTTTGAACTGGAGAAAATAAAAAATATTTACAGGAAATATTTCGTTTTGCTCACACACTGAATTTACTGCAGTGTAAAAACCATTTTCTTAAAATGTCATGTTTTAAAAAAATTATTTTAAATTTTCACAATTAAAGATCTTCTTGAAAGAGAACATAAAGTATTTTCTTAGAAATTATGAGGACAGCCATGAGCAGGGCTGGTAGAACAACCCAAGAAGTTGTCTCGCCTTTGTCATTAGCATTTGTCTACTTAAAATTCTTTATAGTTCTACCATGACAAAAGCAAGATGCTTTCATTTCAGATGTTTTCTTCAAGTTGGAAAATGGCAGGTAAAGACAAGTTAAGTAAGAATTGAGACTCCC
Source organism: Pardalotus punctatus (assembly GCA_013400915.1). Taxonomy (NCBI): domain Eukaryota; kingdom Metazoa; phylum Chordata; class Aves; order Passeriformes; family Pardalotidae; genus Pardalotus; species Pardalotus punctatus. The sequence goes on along the minus strand of VZTX01008513.1, from coordinate 845,399 downwards.
TCAGCTACATACCTCATGTATTTGGGCTGTGTCATTCAGAGGTACATCTGTAAAAGGTTTTCAGTAGTTTTCAAAAAAGTGCTCAGCCACAGCACTCAGGATATTTTTGTTTTTTACAGGAAAACTGTCTCATGGACTGTTAAAGTGAAAAGGGTAAACTTTGTGTTAATCTTCATCTAGTATAACCTCTCAGCCTTGTGACTGGTCCTATATGCTGTGATGTGAGAAGTGAGCACAGATATCGATTTAGGGTTTGTTTAATACCATGGCAAGGCCTCTCTCACTAGACTATATTGTTATGCAACTCTTACTTTTCAAAATAATTCCACAGAAAAATAATTGCCTGGTTTTTGGCTCTTTTCTTTTTCCTATCCAGGAGAAGGGAAGGTTCAAATCCACATTTCTGTCTTTTGAGAGGTGTCATTCACCTTCAGAGATTAAAGCTGCTTTGGGATTTAAGTGCTTCTAGCATTCTTTTGATACAAGGTAATGATAAAATTTCATTAGACTAGATACAAAGTTAAAGGCAAAGACACAGCACACACCTTCCTCTTGTTATTTCCTACTTTCTTTGAAACTCTACTTTAGCCTTTGAAATTATTTAGAAATATGTACAACACATTAATTAACAATTTTGTGTTAAGATAGGCACACTGTCTACTGGGATACTTAATTTCTTGCTGAAATTTTATAATGCACTGCTGTTGATGGAGTTAACAGGTCTATAGAATTAAAATATATGCATAACTATTGAGATACACACATCTTTTTATTGATCTAGTCCTTCCTCATCCTGTGACTGAATTTAATTTCTTGGAATGAAGATGGTCAATGTCTTAGCATTATAATATTAAATAATATTTTTGATTTTCTGAAATGACTTTTTAATGAGGAGACAAATACTGCTCCTATTTGAATTATTTCCTGTCCTGTAACATTATTGAATAATAGTATAATATTTGAGATGCTAAGAATTACTTTGCCTTTCCAAAAGAAAAAAAATACTGACAATTGAGAAGTTAAAAATCCAAAGCAAGGATGTGAGACTGAACACAGGGATGAACATGAAAATGAACATACTCTGCAAAAAATCTGTGGATTGTGTAAGACCAGAACGAACCTTAGTAGCAAAGTAAGTACTTTTGCTAATGTCAAGTGAATCAGATGGATCATTCCATCTTTCTAGCTCCCTTTACAACACCATATTTCAAGTAGCTGTTCCCTGTAAGTAGGGATGTTCAGTGTTTCAGCATTAAGAAAGCAAAATCTCTTATGGAACCACATTCATTTTGACAAGCTTAAAATAAAAAATAATTAGAATGAGATTTTTCTTATTTTGTTAGCAATAATAATATTTCTTTTGGTGAAATTATTGTTATTCTTAATTAGTTTTGTTATTGTTGATTTGGGCTTTTATATTCTATTAGTTATGTTATGCCAAAATGCAGTTATTCTATATATAATATTTTTTATGTGTTTCACTTTTCTAGCAGATCTTTTCCCCCCAGAACTTCTAATTTCATATTCCATGAATAGTCTGACTATGACTTCCTTTGTAGTGATAAAGTAGTGTAGTTGTGAAATGTGAGAATTTTCCATAACATTGAACTTCAAAGTCTGAGCCATTCTAGTCAGGGGTTTTTAAGGCTTATTATATTTTGAAGATTATTAGACAAACAGAATTAGGCAGATTGTCTGCCTGGAAAACAAATAAGGATTATACTACTAGATTGCATTCCCATGAGTGAAACCAGCTATTCAGTACCCCCATAATTTTTATTGTCTCCCAATTATTGCCTTTTCTTTTGCTTTAAATCATGAAGGTCCCACACAATACTCAATTGTGTGTGTACAAAAATTTATTAGATATATCAGGATACGATAAAAAAGATCATCCTCCCAACTTTGGAGTGAGAATTTGTGTTGGTTTGTGAATCCGAGCCTAATTGCAAAAAGCTATGTAATCCATTTCTAAGCAGCTGAGACACCAAAATCTGTAAGGCAGTTTACAGCAGAAGTACTGCAGCAGACATCTGCAACAGATTTTAATTAAAGTGCTCTGGTGATCTGAAGATATTCACAATCCAGCACCAAAATTAAAAAAGTCTACATCAACAGGACCTTTTCTCAGGCTTATGGTGCCAGTTGGCCTTGTTACACATATCTATCTATCTATCTATCTATCTATCTATCTATCTATCTATCTACCTCTCATGTATTAATCTACCTAATGTACTAATGACCATTGTTCAACCATCTCCAAGTAAGCGAAGAAATGACAAGCTATAATGCATCTGGTGACAGCTGGTTGACTCAGATAACTGAGGCATTCTATACGTAAGCTTTTCATACAGTTCATTGGGAGAATGATGTGTGTGATCTAAATGGGAAACCTTTCTGCTGATCTGCTTAGAGCTTCTGAGTAAGAATGTTAAACATGGCATAGGGCTTATGAACAAGCCTTGTACTATGGGTGTCTTCATTTGGCTTCACAACATCAGTGTATAACTAAGAAGTAATATTTGACTATTTAAAAGACAGATACTAGTGGTGTCAGAATCATTACAGCATGCACAATGGGGTTAGGCTGTGAAACCCTTTGCCATAGGCAGTCATACAATTTTAAACAAGTTCAAAAAATTATCAATGAAATTTACAGAATCACAGAATAAGCTGAGTTAGTTGGGACCCACAAGGATCATCAAATACAGTTCTGGTTTTTAATATTATGGCAGTACTAGAATGTCTATAGAGTTAACTAAATCTATTCCACACTTTTTTTCAGAACATTTTTTCCACGTGAAACTTTATTTTTGAAGAATGTTTCTTTTTTTAAACCTAATTTAGGTGTATTTCATTCTGTCCTTCTCTCTATATCAATATGCATCCAATAATCAAAGTATATTTGTGTGTGTATATACAAATATACATAGCTTGCATACCTTTCTATATCTAGGAAATAGGCTGGTTCTCCATGTCACTAATTTCTATTTGAAAGATAAATTAGCCCATTATGAAATACCCAAACTGGTACAAGCTGGCAGAAGAGTAACAGTATTTACAGAGTGAGTTTATGTTTTCTTTTTCTAGCTTAAGTGACGTTAGGTGGGGCTGGCAGAGTACAGTGCCAAGAAGAGCATATATACATGTATCTCAAAGAGTATTTTGATGAATTTATCTGATTCCATACCTTAAAAAATTATTCTTGTTTAAGTGAGAAAACAAAAAAATTCTGATGTGTGATATTGTTACACTTATGCAGTAAAAGTTTTTGTTCTTCTCATGGATTTCATGAGATTAAAGTCAGGCCCATAAATCCATTTTCTGTGTGATTCTAAATTAATTTCAGGCAACCCGCTGGTATCAACTGGCTCATAGGAAAACCTGGTATGATCAGATTCCACAATCTAAAGACAATTTAACCACAGAGTTTATAATATGGCTTCAAACAACAGAAAACCTGTATTATATAGGGAATGAAGGAAAAGAATAGCATTGGTTTGAACAACATTCATAAATGTGTTATTTTCACAAATTACAGACATACAAGATATTATAAATACACTTAAAAATATTTTGTGCCTCCATAAAGCTGATTGACTTGCTTGAATTCTGTAAAAAATGAGTATTCTTCATAAAGGAGAAGAAAAATAGTACCATGTCTCTTATTATCATGCCTCTTATTATTAGCATATTCCTGAATATGAATATACTTATTTATTTTATTTTGTACTTTTTGCTTTTACAAGTAAATCTGGCCATTTATTTAATTCATCCATATCTTCTGTAAGGTAGAAATGTGTTCTCTTCAATTCAGTTACGTTGGAGCTTCCCAGGAATAAGATTGCAGTAAACTCTATGTATGTTGAATCAGAGGTTCCTAGTAAGTACAAAGTGTACTGCCAGTCTAGAGCCTTCTGGTTTCTTTTTGCAATTTTTCTAAGGTCATTTTTTCATAGTGGTAAGCGTGTAGATGGAGCATTTGTTTGCTCAAATTTTTCAGTGTACCTTCCATGCATGAAAAGTGAGGGTGGATCTTGGCACCACTGTAGGTTCTTTTTCCGTATCTGTTATGGACTTTTTTTTTTTTTAGTTTCTGGGCTCTAGCTCAAAGTTGCTAACTACATCTGGCATCTGGAGCAGATAAAGTTCAAGGCAGGATGTCTCAAAAAACAGCAAAGATGTCCAAAAATTTAGAGCGTAACTATGTGCAAATTCAAAATCATACACTTGGAATCTAAGAATCAAGGCAAATCAAATATTGCATGACTAAATGTAATCCAATGAAGCTAAGACACGCATGAATTATTTTATGCTGATTCACTTAGGTATATGACTAATCAGGCAGAATTAACACAGTAGCAAACTCAAAAGGGAATGAGAGCTGGAGAAATCAGCAAACTTCGCAAAAAATATCAGTAACAGGGAAAACACTTTGCTTAACACATAATTTATTGCACAAATTCATTGCATAGCTTCCTTCTATTGCTCTGAGAACAAATAATCAGCCTCAACAATCAGAGATGTGTCTATACTAGCCTTTTGCCCTACATCACTGCCATTAGTATTAGTGAGGAAGCAGTCCTCATGATAGCTGATACAGTACTACTAGCACCAATAACTCCTGGCATGCCTGACTGCAGAGGGCTTAGGGTCAAAAATAGTAGTAACTGTTCCATAGCAGACCTCTACAGTTTCTCATAGAACTATTCCAGTTTAAATCAAGGCTCAGAGGGGTTCAGGCCCAGATCCACAAAAATATTATAGTGCCAAAAGTGGATCTGTCGATGGTTCGAGCTTCTAAATCCAAGACTGTGATTCTCAGAAGCCCTGCCTGAACCATGTTAAGGATTGTATTTTTGGCAGGAAGACTTCTCTAATGCAGAAGATTCCACTATTTTCAGTGACTGCCATCTTGCTAGGATTAAACTGTTTGAAACTTAAGTGTAGTCAGTACTCTGAAAAAACAGGGTTTTTCTACCCAAGTATTTACCTGTTCAGCTTCACATCAACTGAAATCAAAATATGGATGTCTTGAACACTTTTTTAAATTTAAAGAAGAGGTGGTAGAGATGATCTGTCTTCTGTTTTGTGAAATACCTGAACAATGAAAACATTCACATAGAATATGGGGCTAAGAGGTTCAAGACTTTCCACAAAATGAATGAACTGAAAACCATATCTCCCTAGAAAGTGTTTTGACCACAAGGCTGTGAGGCTGTACAGTGATATTAGGTTTGGTGTAAGGGAATTCCCTTCTTTTGAAATTAGGGCACTTTAAGTAGTCCTTCAGTACTTCCTTAAGTATGCTTCTGTATTTTAAACTAAATGATCATTTTATGTAGCTGCAGAAACATCCAGGCTTATGTGAGATATTTTTGTTGTTTATTTGTTTTTAAGTGTACCAACATGATTCATTTAAATTCTAGACAATATAATTTCTTGCAAAGACTGCTGTCACACCCTGTGGGCTTAAAAAAAATCCTGGAATTATTAACTCCAAATAGAAATATAAAATTCCAATAGAAAGTCTTCATAACTGTGGATTAATTATTGCATCTAGATACCACAAAAATAGTCTTCAAGAAAAACAAATAATGAAATAATAGATACAGAAGTAAAGCAGAAAGAGCAGTGAGACTATCAAATTCTTATGTGGGATTGTTTCTGGTCATTTAACCTAGAAGTTGTATCAGCAGGAGATGTCATTTATCATGACATTAACTAGTTGTGACTAGTATTCAAAAAGGGATATTTTTTGCAAAAAATGAGGTAAATAAATACAGCTGAGTAACAGCCTACTTTGAGACAGCTGTTCTCTTTGTTTTTCTGGCATCAGATAGCATTTTTTGGTCACAGAATTGAACTGGATTTTCAATGCTGTGATTATGAAAGACATATGTAGCCAGAATTAAAGTAAAATAAGAAAACCAGAACTAAAGAGAGACTGAAAATGAGAAAAGTAAATAAACACACAGTATGTGGTAACTACAGTTTAGTATACCATAAATGTGAAATACAAATGGAATATCCTGTGATAGAGAGGTTGCAACTAAACATCTGTTTTTTTCCAAACTTACAAAGAAAAACAGATTCATAAATTATGTCCAAATGTTTAAGAAACTAGTCTATGCAAACATGTCCGAAAATGTCAAATTCATATTCAAATTTTAACAGCTTAGTTTTCATGTTTATAGACTCTATTTAGTACAATCACTGTCAAATAAACAATAGTCAATAAAAATGCAGATTTATACCACATGATCATTTTTTTCATTTAGGTCTGTCCCAAGAGAAAATATGTCACAGACTGTCTACATGTACTAATAAAGAAGGCAAATATCCTGACTTTTGAGCAGTGGCTATTATGGCTGTCTTCTGTTCCCTAAGAATTCTTCACAGAATGCCTCAAAATAGTTGTGGCTCAAAGCTAAAGCACTGAACTAAATCTTTGAGCTGTGCTGTATTCTGTACACACCTTTTACTTCAGTTTAGACACAATAGTGGGAAGGATTCTGTTGCTTAAACATAAGCATCTACATAATTTTAGATGCTTTAAGGAGTATTAGGCACCTACTGCTAGATTTCCATAGGGCATTCAAGAAACCCAAATTTTCTGGAGCAACAGTGAAAATGTAACAATGCACATGACCATGAAACCCGAGTCCGCCCTATGCAACAAGGGGGGATTTCCTATAAGTAAATGAGTTTCTTTGAAACATAAAACCTGTCATATCCTATTGATAGTCTTTACAATCCTGCTATCCAAGAATTATTCTGAGGTGACAGAGCATATAGGTGCATTTGTACACGTGTCATACATTTATATAGGTGAAGACAATGAGTTAAAGAGTTCATGGTAGTATGAAATGTTTGAGATCACATAAATGATTTGTTCTTAATCCATTGTGAAATAATTTTAGATTAAGCCTTGTGCTTTCTCACCTCAGAGCAACTCAGTCTAAAGGCATCCTAGCTGGGAAACAATATAAGGTAATAAATAACAAAGAATTTAAATACTTTTGTGTCATACCAGGATGTTTACAGCCGAGTATGAAATGAATTATTACTAAAGGATGACTCCAGGAAAATGTTATAATTTTACTTGGAAGTTGGAAGATTTTTTAAAAAAATGTTGCTTCTGGCACATGAGAGTCTTTTTTTGCATTTCAGTTTACTTAATGGATTCATTATTATCGTTTAATTTAGCTGTGGTGACTATATGCTAATAGTTGCCATATAGATTCTTTGCTGCACAAGTGGTCATATGACTATTCACTTATGTGTCTTTAGAAGGATTTTAGCTCCTCAGTTTATTCCTAAATGTTCACACCTTTGTATCACCACTCAATAAAAAATAGATTTTGCAATCAGATAAAGAACATTTTGAAAATCAGTTCTCTGATATTTTATGAATCTATTCTGAACTTTGCAAGTAGTTTTCACCAAAGTTGGTCCAAATTTTTCATTAATAGCATTTTTTTTTTCCACAGAAAATACTGGTAAACGAAAGCCACATAATTTGTATTGGCTTCTAAAAGATTTCCAGTAGCATACCCAAGCTAATTGAAAAATATGTTACCTATTTGGTATTGTTGCAGTTTTACTGTTTTCTTCTCATCTGACTTCAAGAAGTTCTACTCTTGCATGTTATTGCATGTGTCAGTTGACTTTGTGAGTACACACTGATGATACATGTTGTTCACTGTAGCAAACCTTTCAGCCCGAAGAGGCTGAGGCTGAGAGGGGATCTTATCAATGCATGTGAGTATCTGAACAGACGGCGTCAAGAACCAGCCTCTTCTCAGTGGTGCCAAGCAATAGGACAGGAGGCCGCCAGAGAAACTAGAACACAATTTTCCTTGTGAACATGAGGAAGAATTTCTTTGCTGTGTGGGTTATTGAGCACTGGAACAAATAGCCCATGGAGGTTGTGGAGTCTCTCTGGAGATATTCAAAAGCTGTTTGGACACAATTCTGAGTAATGTGCTCTAGAGAATCCTGCTTGAGCAGGGAGGCTGGACTAGATGACCTCCAGTGGTCTCATGCGACCTTACCCATTCTGTGATTCTGTAAAACTGCAATAACACTTGAAGTCTGCCCCTTATTGTAGTTGTAAGATTCTCCATTTGAAACTCTGTCTATTTACGGTGGTGAAGGGAAGGGACTGCCCAGAGGAGTAGAAGGAGCAGTCACTGTAAATGATTCTCTAGAAAAACAGACTGACTGCATGCATAAGTATACTTTTTGAATGATGAAAACAAAGATCGGGACTTACTGATTTCCCTAGTGTCAAGAAAGGAAGGGAACTACCTCTGATAATGCAATATTGCTGCTTGATCTGGCAACTTCGCAATTCCCAAAGCCACAAACTGGTTTACAATTCTAGGAACAGCAGTACAGGCCGTTCACAGTATTCCTCTGACCTTTACTTCAGAAGGAGAAACAGAAAGCGTTCCTCTGCTTCTGGAACATTGCTAAGTGGAACAGCTAATCTGGAAGTTTTGCAACATGAATCCCAAGAATCAGTGAGTATGAATTACCTAAGCCAAACTCTGACGTAGAGGTACAGCCCTTCACTTTGAGAATGTTAATGATGTGGAAGAAGAGCATCTGTAATCAGCCTAGGATCACCTCAGATAACTTCTTAAAAGTCTCGAAAGTTGCCAGCCATTTTCCAGAGATGGTCAATTAATTCTGTACTTGTGATCAGCTTTCAGTTACAGAAAGAATATTTGTGCATTTTTTCACAGCACCAGGCTAGACACATTCCCTACAAGGAGATCAAGTGACACATTACTTGGTAGAGAGCATCTCCACTTGTAATTTTTTTAGCCCAAAACTATCAAGTGACCTTTTGATGGCCATTAAGATGGTTTGACTATGATCTGAAAAGGGTGAGGACATTAGGCATGATAAAAAAAAATTAAAAACAAACACAGAAAAAAGTATTCCCCAGGAGGTTATTTCAGGTGAAAGGAGTCAAGCACTGTGTCTGCAGGCAATCTCAATATAACGCTTAACTGTTGCTTCTCACGATTTTTTCAGTTCATTCCAACAGCATGGCTCAACACACTTTAGCAAGTCTTTTCAGAGGCAGCAAAAATGTCATTGCAAACACCCTGGAGCCACAAACTTCACCAGGGAATGTGTGTGGATGCTGACCACAGTTATGCTTTCTTCTAGTGAGTAGCAGAGACTTTATATGCTTTGTTGCTGCTCCTGCCTTCACTGACAGGCTCCCTGTAGTCTTAAAAATGGCATTTTACGTTGATACTACCATCTGTAGTGCCATGAGAAGAGCACTTCTGTACAGAGGTGATGCTGGCAGAGTACAACTCATCACCTACCTTGTTCACAAGTGTCTGTAGGATGGCATTGCCTCGTGGATCAAACAAATGAAAAAATACCGTAAGGAGGACACGTCCTAAAAGAGCAGTATGGTGTGTTTTCTAACAGCTGAAGAGTAAAACGCTCCCAATGGTGTCTATGGAGAAACACAGCATCATGAATGAGAGATCCTAGAAGCTTCTGCTGAGTTTTTGGAACATGACAGTAAAACTCCACATGCAGAAAAATGATAATTTTTAGCATGAAAAATTAGAAGTTCTTAAAATGCATGTAGAGCTACTTTCTAGGCCTTAACTGTGAAAAAGAAAGTAACAGCCACAATTATAAAAAATGTTTCAGGAAACAGAGATACTGAATAAACCAAATTAACATTGAAAACCAACTACTAATTCACTTCTGAACAGTGTAATTGAAAGCAATTCTTCATGTTTGTACTATCCTTATACAAATCATATGAATGATATGGTCTCAAAAATTAATCTTGTGAAACATTCTTTACAGGATTTAAACTTTCTTTTAATGCAAATTCAGTCACTACTTTGACTCTGTTAGCATTACTCTGTTGAGAATTCAGAACTAATATGCAACGTATACAAATTTAAAAATCATATATATACCCCATGTTCTTAAAACAGCTGAATTGACTTCAGCTTTACATCTCTAGCCAAATCTGCTTGCTTACCAAAGCACATTCTCTCAGTGAGAACAAAGGACAGATAACCTTCAAGACCTTGCAGAACTGTACAGAAAATAACAGGAACTAAACTGTCTAAAATTGAAAACAAAGGTCTTTCTGCTTGACTAAAAGTCCATAATGAACATTTCAAAAAAGAAAGTAGTGACCCTCCTTGAGGAAGCTAGGAGTGTGTTTCTTCAGGGGTTGTCTAGTGCCAGAAGATATCTTTTAGATTGAAGACCCAGAACGCAAGCAAATGGACTAAAAGGTTGTATTTTAAAGAAGCCAGATGCGTTGATATGAGAGTTCTGAATAAAATGGCCATTTTGCACAGAAAGCCATATTGAACATAGAAGGTGTGGTATTGTTTCTTCAGTGATATGAAGAAAATAAAGAAAATATGTAGGATGTGATCTGTGAGACTAAAGGGTAAACTTCTCTTATAAACTGTCAAAAGCAGTCATCCTTATGGGGTATATATTTTGCCCGTAAATTTGCATGAATGCACAAGCAAACAGAGTCTTGTTTTGAAATTGGGGTTGTTGCGCAAATTCCAGCTGATCATCTGCAGTATTAGAAAGAGCTGAAGTCAGTGCCTGAGACACAACTCCACAATAAATAACAGCATAATAACAAAATTCCATAAAGGATCAGATCAAAAGGCCAATATTCCCCAGTGGTAGCAATGAGCATTTTGATATAAGAAACAAGCCATAGCAAAATGGTTCTTTCTCTTTTATACACATAATGATCTCAAAAGTAAGGGAAAGCTTAGTTCAGTTCCCCTTTAAAAAGCATTATGTGTTCCCATGCCTCAGACAGTGCTTCCAAGTGAGAGAGTCATTCAGCAGCCATTGGACAGATCTGGAAATATCTATCAGAGTGTCAAAATATGCAGCTGCAAGACATTGAAATGAGTAAGATATGGAAAAGGAAACAAAAAACAAAAGTTCTCTGTTTTGGCTGCTCAACCAGATAATTAAAAGAAAAAAATAGTTTCTATTAAATGAGTATGTTTTGTTGTTTGCTGTACTGAAATAAGCTTGATCCTTACTTTCATTCTCAACTTAGCAAAACCATTTGTTCAAAAGGAATGCTTTCCAGGTTTTGTCAGAAAAGAAAAATGAGGGAATGTATTCACAAATCCAGTGAAAAGTCACCTTTTCTTTTGCCAGGAGGCTAGGATAATCAGACATAGAATATGGAGTCTGGCATTCTCTATGACAGAATTTTGAGATTTCAAATCATGTCCTTTACCTCCTGATAGAGCATTCTAATTTCCTGAGTGTGGAATGGCTCTCCTAACTATTCCTGTTACAGTCTGTCTTATGGAAACTGCAGAAGTTTCTGTTTCAATGGGACACTAAAAACTGGAAGAAGAGTGACTCTGTTTGGTTATTGGGACATTCAGTACAGAAGTAGACACCTGAATTCCCATTTCAGTGCAGTGTTTTAATTGCTATTGCTTAAAGGATAGGTTGAGAAAACCATCCGCTTCTAAAGAAAGTTCATTTAAGAGGTGAGAGATGCAAATAGTCAGCAAGTTATGAAATGATTTTTCACAGCTTTAATCCCAAGCAGACTTTTCTACACATGCTGGTGCTTGCTATTTATATGTTCAAATTTTGGGAAGTAAAAACTGTGTTTATTTTTACTCTTTCTTGATTTCTGAGGTATGAAAGCACACAGAATTTTTAGTAAGTTCACTGCATTCAGTATTTCCATGTTTAACAAAACCCTTACCAAACTTAAACCCCTACCAAACTTTTACCAGAAAGAAAGAATTTAATGACTGTGTATTGATTTACAATATTTGTATTTCTCTGTACTTGGATGCTGCCAAGTTTGGCTTTTCTCTCTAAATGCTTATTATTGTATGAGCCAGCATTAAGCTTAATCCTGTTGTGGTTAAATGAGAAGGTTTAGCAATCTCATTCCGTGCCTTCATCTTTAACTGCTCTTAGCCATGCATGCATGTCTCTTGCTACTGTTTGATCTGCCCAGAAGAGATTTGTTTCAGAATGTCATCTATATGGCATTTCATCATAGTTAAGAACACATGAGTTATGGGCTGATAACAATTATATTTGCTGTAAGATTGCATCTTCTTTGTTGCCAGTAGTTAAGGAAGAGAAATATAAAGCATTTTTGATGGCCATGGCATGGGAGTAAATTGCCCAAGGGGTGGAGCCATGACAAAAGGCAAATGAGACTGAAAATTCCCCACCAGAATTCCAGAGGAACCAATGAGCAGGACAATGGTGTTGCAGTCATCTGGAATAGTTAAAAGTCCAGTCACAGATATGGAAAAAAATTAATTGAAACTAGTTCATTTGCAGAGAATACTACTAGGGTGACAGCAGGAATGGAGAACCTAAGTAATGAGAGATAGTGGAAGGATGTGATTTATTTAACTTTGTAAAAGGAAGGCTGAGAGGGGCTAAGATGGCTCTCCACAGGGATAAACACCGTGAGGGAACAGATCTGTTTAAGTTAAAGAGCGATGCTGGCACAAGAACAAATACATATAAACTGACCCTGAAAAAAATTTTGGATTGGATGTAAAACAAATATCACTATTAATAAAGTGTTCTTCAAGCAGTCACAGCCATCCTGCAAGGATGACCACTGTGCACCTGCAGCTGAAGCTATGAGATTTACATCTTTGAGTGAGGATGGATAGTCCAGAAGCTGAAAACATAGCCCTGTAGGTGTATTTCTCTAGAAGCATCAGTGTTTTTCTATTTGACTTTGGTTTGCCAAATGAGTCTGTTGTTTTTATTACCATGGGTCCAGGTGTAAAGACACTCTTCCAAGCTCTCTTTCCAGCATGTATTCCCAGCACATGTGCCCATTAATTTCTTAAAATTTAACTGATAGAAATTCAGTTCTTCTGCACTGTGATATAATTCAATTCAAGAGCAAGTTACTGACTTAAATGTAGCATTTACTCTCTATCTGCCATGTGTATCTGGTCATAATAAATGATCTTAATACTACCTTCTAGTCTTAAAGCCCATTAATTTGTGAGTGACCTGACTATGGGTTCACTGCAACCCAGGGTTTCATTGGTGTTTCTAGATAACAAGCACATTTTTTTTAAACAGCAAATTATTTTTTTGCTAACAGGGATTTTGTGTGGTGTCAGCTATAAAAGCTGCCATAACAAAGCTTTGTTATGACATTGCAAAGAGAAAGTGAGGGGTTTTGAAAATGACATATTTTACAATAGATTATTTACTTTTAGCTGTCAGTAATGAAAGACTTAGAGCCTTGTCCAAGTTATACTGTAGAACAGCATTAGGGGTTATGAACTTAAAAGCACCTGGGTTTTTATGTATTAGATGAATATGACATGTGCTCTCATATGCTGTAATGTTTTCCTTGCAGTTAAATCCTCTGTTCTATTGACAGCATTTTTACTGGAGGAAAAATAAATCCAGCATCTGAAGACTTTATCTAAAATATCTTCACTTTTGTAGGGAACGTAGGCATAGGAGCAAACACCTGGCATAAAAAAAGATAAGGTCTATTGAGAACAATATAGCTAGATAAAAGAAAAGAAAATAATTTTCTGGAAGAAACCAGAAGTTTTTAGGTACCAGTTCTTTTAAATTAATGTATGAGTGTGGACTTTAGAATTTTTTTTTTGGTAAGACAGAGTTGAATAGCACTTTAATGATGAAACAACAACTGTGCTCCTAAAATGGGATAAGAAAGGATATTGGGGTTAGGAAGGAAATCCAATGGAACTTGAGGTAAACACTGTCTTAAGCAGAAGGATCACCTTGTCCAGATTAATTCCTGTTCCCTTTAATTGAACAGTAGGTGAAATACTTAGCACATATTCTGGTGCTTCTTGTCTTTTATTCTTGAATGTGTCACTGAAGTAGTGTGTGAACTGGGTTTCTGGAAATCAGTTTTTGGTCTCCAGAAGACAATTTTCAGTGTATCCAGGTTGACTCAGACACAGTATTTTCTCCATCTTTGTGTATGTGTATGACTGTCTTTAAAAAGTCTTAGCAGCAATAAGAAAACATAAGAAGAGTATTGAATATTTGCAGTTCTGTTGCAATGTGTGGCCAGTCCTTGGGGAAGAACTCTGAGGGATTTCATGTGACCTGGCACTGTTTTTGTCGATACAAGAGCTTAAAGAAAATAAGTGAGACTTGAAGTCATATTAGCCCAAGTTTCCTTCACTGTGCCATTATGCTTCCTCGCATGGGAAATGAGAAGCTTCATAAGGGAACTAAATTACAGAATTTCAGCTGAAAACCATCAGGACTGAATTCTGGTATGCAGCTATTTCTCTGGGACATGTTCATTATGTTGGCTGAAAATTATCTACTCAATAAAAGGCAAAGCTTCCACTTTAAAACCCATCCCGAGTATCCTGATTCATAGGATAATTTATAGTTAGAAGTCATGCTGAAAGGCAGAGGTGAATACAAAGCAAATACAGAACAAGTGTGCTAATAAGGGAAATGTTAGAGAGACAAACTTTTAAGAGCTTCCTGTTCTTCAACAACATTTAAAGGTCTGCTTAGCAGCTCCCTATTTCAAACACATTTAAAAGGCTGATTGATGCAGAATGTACTGTTCAGATTTGTGTACAGGGTACATCAAACACTTTTTGGTTTCTCAGTAGTCTTAGTATCAGTAGTTTTAAAGTTTAGAGCAGGTTAGACATATCAGTGGTGATATTTAGACAAAAAAACACCAGAGGCCTAAGCAGTCACCATCAGGTAGATTACCTTCTGCTAGAACTTCTCTGAGACTGTGTGAAATGGCTCCCACAGCAACAGTGCAGCCACTGGATGTTGTGGAAAGAATAAGGAATGGGCAAACATTAATAATACTTTAAAAAAAAAAAAAGAAAAAAAAGAATACTTTTCAAAGTAAGAGACACTTTTTATGACTGCGTTGTTGCTTCCATATGCTTTTGGAGACTATCCATGCTGTCTGATGCTGCTTTCCCAGTGGAGGCCTGTGTTTGTATGTTTTCTGGCCAGGCGTCTTCACCCCTTCTCAGCCCCTGTAACACTGGGCCTAAATATGAGGATGGTTCTTCAGCTCACTATGATTTCCCTCTTTGGGAGTGCCTCACCCCGGCCTGTGTGTCCAGGATGTTTCAGTGTCTTTGGTTCCCACAGGCCATGGCACGCAGCCCTGTCCCGGCAGCTGACATGGGGAGAAGTGGTTTCAAGTGGCCCACGGCAAGGCCTCGGGAGCCACTTTGGGCCCGTGCAGATCACAGGCCCATCCTGAGCAATTGTTGCAGCCATTGTGGACATCGGTGGGCTGGGATCTGGGCTGCATCCCGGCCACCAGGTCCTTCCCAATGCCCTGCTGGGATGGCAGGACAGTCCCTGTTCTGATGGACGCCAGGGGAGATCCTGAGGCTGGTGGCTGACACACAGAAATCGAGTCTGAAGGAGGGAGGGATATCTGTTCTTCACCTGCACAAGCAAAGTGTGTTATTTTCTTGAGTAAATATTTGCGTTCAGGAATCCAGGCCTTTTTGAAGTTCTGATCTGTGGAAAGCAGCGCTCAGGCAATCCACACATTCAGGTAACTTGTGAAAAGGGAGTGGAGGGTTTAAAAACTGACAGCAGTGTGTCAGTGTGTTTGGGGTCACAGGGAGAGCAAGCCATGGAAGTCGGGGAGGAGGGAAGTTGAAGTGGAGGGGGCAGACTAGAGGGAAACATGGGCCAGTCGATTCCAGGAAGGAAAAGTAGCAGGCAGTCACAGACCAGAGGCAGCAGCAAAAATGCTCTGCTCTAACTTTTCACATATGATATTGAGACATGTTTAACCCACATAGCCGCTGAACTGCCCCGGATTTTAGTGGATAACCTAGAAGTTAGAGATGGACAAATATGGTAACTGTGTGTGATTTACCTGTCCTTGCACCCAGCAGCCTGGTTGTCAGGAACCTGGAAAAATGTTGTGAAAACTGTATTCCTCCCTCAGATGCTTTAGGCTCATTCAAACTTAGTGTAATCTATAACTTCAAGATTTCCTGTGATTCCTTATTAGACTATTTGTTTTTGCTACTGTGTTCTGGTACCAAAAGTTCATAGACAACCCTCCTCAGCTGTCATACACAGCTAATTTGCTGGGAATGCACCCATACACTGATAAAATCACCCATATTTGCCCCATCCTCACCTCCCCCTCGAAAAACAAATATTGTTAAGGTAAGGAATATTTCTTTCTTTTGTAGCCACACCCAGCATACTGTAACCATGACTCAGTCTTGTGTTCATCCTATGTGGCAAAACTATCAGCCTCATTTTGCAAGGGTTGGAATAAATAACCATACTTTTTCCAGCTGACAGCATAACAGCTGTAAATATTTCCTTCCAGAGGAAAACTTTATAAAAATAATTTGCAGAATATGCTACTTTTCTTAAAAATTTCTGTTTGTGAATAAAATGTGAAGCTGAACCCTACTCTTATTTGAAGCCATTTAAATCTGGAATGTATCCATTGACTTCAGTAAAGACATTCCAGATTTATATTTCTTTAGGCAGAACTTGGCTTAAGTCCTTACAGATGAAAATTTTTTACAGGATTACAACCTTTAAAATCCATGTGATATAATTATTTCTGAAGCAAAACTTTTGCTCTTACATTAAACTCTTCTAAAACACCCATTACATATGCCAAAAGTACTATGAGAATATGAGGGGAATATAGGGCTTCATGCTTCTTGTATCTCCAAAACTCAAATAACTTTGAAATCATTCTCATGTATAAATTGAAAAACTGTGACAAGTCACAGCCTTCTTTGCCTCAGGGGCAAAACTAAGGGATCTTTATATACAGTTAGTGTACAAAGCTATTCCTCTTCTACTTAGATCTTCCTAAGTTCAAATCTTGCAAATATTTAGAGGTGCTTAAACTTAATTAGGTAAGCAGCTTCTATTCAATATAATGAAACCTGTTCATATCATGTTTACTTATAAATAAAAGTGCTTTGAGTATATATATTTTATATATAGACATATATATATATATGTATGTGTATATATATATATATATATACTCACAAAGCCATTATTTGCAACCATAGTACCTGAACACTATTTTTATCAGTGTATGCTGATATGTAACTAATTTAGTGTTATGCATAATAGTGATGATGGTGATGAAGATAATACAGGAGCATGATCTAAATATCTACAGAATATGCAATGAGACATATACCACTATGAAGGTAAAACATGGAGATGAACTTTTAGGGAAATGTTTTTGATATATGATATGAGGACAGAGAAGATGTGAAAAAGCGATTGAAAAGCTATGTTCTTAGTAATTTTATTAATTATATTTATAGTAAGAAGAGTAATAAAATTGCCTAAGTAAACTGATAAAAGTAATTTTTCTTGGAATTTGCAGTTATTCATTGCTAGATAAGATTGAATTTCCTATACTTGATACATCAAAAATAATTTACTAGATATTGGAATGGTCATGATTCTCCCCAGAAAGGTGACACAAGCACCATTGAAGAAGAGACATGTTGATTGCTGTTTATAATTTCTTGTTAATACAGGTTATAGAATTGGCACCAACTAAATACATAGCCAATGAACACACTTCACTAGTTTTCCTGAATATATTTTTTGAAACCTCACTAAAGCCAATGAGGAGTTTGACAATTTTACTTCAAGGTATAGATCTTCAGTTCACTTCAGTGGTTGAAAATGTACTTATCTCTCATGTTATGATTTGTTAAATTTGTACCACTGAAGGAGATATATGGATGTACAAATAATATGTCCTCATTCCTTATGAGTAATACATGGAAATGGAAATGAAATATAACAATATGTAGGACAATAAAATAATAAAATAAAATAATGGGGATATTTATTATTTTAAATAGTTAACCTCAGCTATTTATGCACGTTTAAATAAATACACAGCCAAACTATTCTTCTAACTTGTTTTTTTATCTAGATATTTGTATATTTGCCTTTCACTATGTTTATTTAATATTGTTATATCCCATTGGTGTCTTAAAAGAAAATATTCTAGAAACTCTGTTAATTCTTTAAAGTAACTATACAGTCCCTTACTTTAAAATAGAAGAGTATTATTTAGTCTAAGGCAGCTGTGACAGCATGAAAAAATGAAAACACAGCATAAATATTAACATTCTACTTTGTCTCTTAGCTTACTGACAGAAAATCATATGAATTTTTATGTTAGAAAGACTATGACAGCTCATTTAAGACCCATTTTATTCCTGTATAGAATATATTTTAATGAAAATTCTAGCTAGTGTTACAATTTTATCTGAGATGGAAAAATTAAACCTATTTCAGACGGGTGGACTAAGGTAAAATAAACGATTGCATTAGGCACTTAAATCACAAATATTCTCTCAATGTTAGATAAAAACGTGTTCTCTTGGCACGCAAAGTTTCCAGATCTCAGTAAGACCAAGGAAGCAGCTTTACTTTCCTGGTATGCAAAACAGTGCTTACACCCCTTTTCTTCCCTTTTTGTAAAAAAATGAAAAGGTTAAAGGAATAAAGTACAACTATCTTTTTTCTCCCTATTATGAGATCAGTTACAAAGCAGTTATGTCAAATTTGTGTTTCCACATAATAAACCCCAAATCATTGCAAACTAGAATACAAGCAGTGCCATACACAGCAAAGAGATCATATAGGACCATAATGCTTATCTTATTTACACCACTATTCTTTCACTGTCAGAAGTGATTGTGAAGTGAGGGCACAACAAATACTCATTTTTCTGATCCTTAGTGGCAGGCATGCAAAGGAACAGTTCTTCATTGTAATGTCACTCTACATATTAGCCTTGGATAAGTATTGCTGTGGATTGCTTTTGATTTGCACCTGCTGCCATTCCAGCTGCCATGACTTGCCCTTTAGTCTGTCCTCTGGATTTTGTAACTCATCTTCATGGGATTCATTATCACATTAGGATGTGATACGTTGTTTTCCATACTTTCTGATTTCTCTTCCTAACTGTTGCGCCACCAGACATGCAGTTAGACCAAGAATGTAGCATTCCAGACAGAGCTCTGCTAATGAGATTTAGGTTGACAGTGGCTTGTATTGATATGCCAGTCTCACAGACTCTGACCCTCACATATGAGACTTCTCACTAATGGAAGTTTTCTGATAATTATTTGTGACTAATTTGAAAAGATAGTATCACAATACACTCCCTCTGCCATTTCCCATTAAAAATATCTCAGACAAATAATGTCCTCGTCATTAGGCCTGAGGCATACTTGTGATAATCTGCTGATTATACCTGTGTAGGTTAGGGATTGCTAACACTTAACTCATCTGAGCTCAGTCTTTTTCACCAGCTCAGTCTGGTTGTGAATACCTGCCTAAGACTGTCATGCAGGTTTTTGTAATGTGTGGTATAAACCATTTGGCTGCTTCTTTTGCCATACTACCCTCTTTGTACCCTGTAATATTCTACTGTCATGCAAATTTACTGAGACCTTGCAAATCACAGCGGTGTGTATTACATAGAAAAAGTCATTCTTTACTTGTACTGTAGAAATTTCTAAGCTGTCATTACATGCTGAAATGGTGGTTTGGCTAGGAAAATTAGTCTAGAAAAGTATACAGTGCCTGAAAAGCAATGTGATATTTGGACAGTCAGACAATAGCAGAGTTAAAGCCATGAATTTGCGTCCATCTGTTGGACAGCAAGGACTAGTCACATAACAGAACACTGTATCTAATTGCTGTGGAGCTCCAACACATTTTTCCGACCACTGCCAAGTTATCCTGTTGTCTCAGCAAAGCTGTCTTCCCTTGGGTACTCTCTGTGGTTACTCTAATTATCTGCAGAAGCTTTTGTACAGCTTCCTGTACTATAAAATTTTCATCTTCACTTCTGCTGAAATCTTCATCTTTGCTGTCATCTGTCTAAATTCCTTTTGTATTTACCATCTTTAACCTTCATTTCAATTAAATTATTATTTTCTGCTTGGATCTTTGCCTTCTCTTTCATCTGTTTCTGATCATGTTCCACCTTGATTGACACTGTAATTATCATGTCCCCAGTTATTACGTGGATGTCTGTAATAACTCCATATGTTTCACTGTTGCTTTGTTGAAACAATTTCCTCATTGCCCTTATTCCAAAAGCAAGATGTTATCTATCTTGTAGCTGCCTCAGGAGTTCCATAGTCTAGAGGATTTCTCATTTAAACAGACCTGCCAATATTGTCTTTTTTTTTTTTTTTTGTCAAATAGAGCAAATATTTTTTCACCAAGTAGTCTATGTTAAACATCGGTTGATGAAAAAATGGAATAATGATTAGCAAAGACCTATTAAAATGTCTGGGATTAAGATAAATGATGACTTTTTTTATTTGCGACTAAATAATAAACCTTTTTTAATATGTTCATTTTGGCCTTGACTTTGGTTTATGAGATACTTGGGTACAATTTTGAATCTGTCTCATGCAAAGAGGCATGATAATAGTGACTGACTGATATATGTACTCTTCTGGCATATTTACACACCTGCAAGGGCTTGAAAATACAAGCAGGGTTTGTGTCTGTGTGTGTGTGTGTGTGTGTGTGTGTGTGCGCGCGCTGTATGCCTTAAAATTCAACACTTGTATAAAGACGGTACGGTTTGTCAGTCTGACGAGAGAAAAAAAGCTGAAGACTTGCCATTAGACGGTGTTCAAGTGACTCAGTTTGAGACTGCCATCTCTTACAGGCCAAAGTAGGTGGTGTTTATTACCACTTGGCATCTAACTCAAAAGTTGAACTGAGGAAAACCTAACTTCAAGGCCAAGTATCATTCTTGATTATTAAAATGTGGAAAACACATCTGCTGCACATACTCAACTACTGTTCCTGCTCAGAATTAATCTGTTTTGGGTGCAGGTTTAAGCAGAGTAAATTCCATGCATAAATTTTAAGTATTACCACAAGCTAAACTTAATTCTAGTCTCTGTATATAATCATAATAATTCAATTTTATAAAGTTTGCAACACGTTACTCCAAAGGCTGAGCAAAACATAGTACTTGGGTGCTATAGCACACATGTGCTGTTCCTCTGTGTGAGCTATTGATGTCTTTTATTAGGGATACATCTGCCTTAGCTGGTAGCCAGTTATTGAGGACATCCATGGAGCACGTTTGTAGTACAGAGAGATTACTTCGGGTTAGGTCCTGGCTTGCATGAAGTGAATGTCTGTTACCAGCTGACGTGTCATTAGGTAGAAGTGAAGTCCTGTACTGTATATCAATCTCACGCAAAAGAGGTTTAATTCATGCACGCTGAGACTGCCCTGTGATGCAAACCAGCATGTAGTAATTGAAGGCAAATGGGGGACTTCCTTCATGAGGCCACTTTGGTCTGAAATAAAATGCTGCTTTGGAGGTGACCTCTGACTCTCAAACGTTGTGAAACTCTCTAGGACCCTTTGAAAGAGCAAGAATTGTACAGACAGGACAAGACTTCTATTTCTGTGCCTAAGTCTTGGAAGATCCAGTCTTTTCTGAAGTCTCCTATTCCTCTCTCCTTCTCCATCCTGACTCTTTTGGTATGTCCAGATACATAATTTCTTGCCTCTCATGGCTGCTGTATTATAAAATTGTTAGTGCCTTTTTCATATATGTAAAAATTTATAGTCTGTAACTACTTTGAGGACTTTATCAGAATCAAAGCATATTTATAACTATTACACATAATGAAAGGCTATTATGAGCTTTGAGAATCCTTGCTTCTATGAATATTAAAGCAAAGCTTTTAAATCGCTTAGAACTATATTGTTTCCTGGAGCCTTGAGCTATATGAGGAGTGGTCCAAACATTTCTACATCTCTGCAAAATTACCAAGAAGGAGTCAGGCTGGGAATGGCTGACATTTGTCAAGTGTGCTTTATTAATATTGCTTTTAAGTTTGTTTGTGTTTTGTTCTGTCTCGTTTCTTTAATTTTATTTTGTCATATATATATATACATGTACATACATTGTCTTAGATAAAATAACCTCTTCTTGCTTTAACACAAATGGTGTCATTTCTAATACAAGATTTCCCATCTGCTGGCTTTTTATACTACAAGAATTCAGAATGAGTCCAAAGGATGCTGAAAAATTCTCTTGACAAACACCATATTTTACCTCCAGTTCTCCAGACCAAGTATCTGTGTGAGAGCTGCTTTCAACTTCTAACAGAAACAGCTATTAGAAACGACTCATTGTAATGCAGTATCATTATTACAGTTTAACAAATTTGTGATAGCTTAGAGGTTTGGGGGTGCACTTATACCTCTACATTTAGTGTAGTGGTGAAAGAATCAGATCCCTTGCTCGTACTAGAGCAGAAGACATTCTTGAAAAAGATGTAGCATACACAACACTTCACCCATTCAGACAGCTTCATGCTGTTTAAAAGGTGGCTTAAGTAAGCAAAATACTTAAACATTTAATTATGTATGGGATCAGAATCTTAATGTGGATTAAATTAATTGAGGATAGAAACCTGGATAACTACAGTTCCTTTGGGAAGATTCAGTATAGCTTTACTAAAGGGAAGTCCTGCATTGCAAACCTCTTGAAGATCTTCAAAGGGCTCAGCAGACACGTAGCTAAAGGTAATCTGAGTGATTGTTTACCTGTATTTGTCCAAAGGTTTTTAAGGGGACTATATAATCATGGAATAAGAGGGAAGGTCTCACTGATAAAACTCTGGTTAAAAGATGCCAAAATAGAATTTATATGTTTTCATTACAAGGGAGAGAGGTTACCACTGTAGTTCCACTGCAGTTCCACTGCATCTTGGCTTATAAATATATTTCTTAATTATTTAGAATATTATATTCTCAGTGGGTGAAACAGTTTTCAGTTAATATTATTTACTAGAGCATTTGAAGACAGCTAAAAGACCTTAGAAATCTATGTGACTATGAAGAGGCAACTGATATTCATTCTAGATATATACAAGATGCACATGAGGAAAGACATTCCTAACTTTACATGTGACCTGGCAGTCTACAACTTTGCTCCTCATAAGTGACCTGGAGCTATGATAAATACCTCCGTCAAAACATTGATTTGACATTCAGCAGTGGACAAAAAGGAATGTTACGAAATACTACAAAAGGAAGAAAGAGCAAATGCCAAATAAATGTTTATATCACTTTGTAAATATATGCTTCATATTCTCCCAGAATACTGCAACTTTTTTCTTATCTCACTTCAGCAGAATATAGGCCTACAGCAGAAATCAAAAAAGTTCAAAGAACAGCAAGGATGATCAAAGATATAAAACAGCTTCAGAATGAATAATAATTAAACAGAATGATATTCAACTGAAAGAGAGATGACTTGATAGGCATACGGTAAAGCTCTTCAGAATCATAACTATCTGGAGAAGTTGTGCAGAAGCTAGAGAGACCACTTCACTGTCTGTTACAGGACAGGAACTAGGGACTAATGAATAAAGCTGTAGTTTAAAACAGAAGCAGGTGGTTGATCATGCAGTGGTGTTATATATCTTTTGAACTTTTTGCTAAATGATGTTTTATACAAAAAAAAAAAATGTGCTCAAGCAAAAAACTGGAAAGACACTTAGAAATGTGATGCAAGTACTTGGGAGAGGTTATTAAATAGATAAACTACATGAGGTTCAAGAAATTTGATAAACTGAAAACAATCGAAGGCAGGAAAATATTAGAAAAAATATAATCTGTCCTTGCCCTGCACTAGCTTTTCCCTAGTTGCTTCTTTGTCTTTTAGAATCAGGATACCAGGATAATAAGTTTACTCAGAGCCCATGGTCTCATAGTTTTCTGTACTTCAATTCTGGTTCATTATTTATTTAAATTTTCTGTTTACTATTTATTTATATATATTCTTGTAAATTAAATCAATCTCTGCATTAATGAATTTCAGTAGTCACTTCATCAAAATGGATTCATTTAGACTATTCTTAACAAATTTGTCCAAATTTGGTTCTCTATTGCATAAAAGCAGGCCGCCAGCCTCTCCAATAAATGCATTCCAAAGAACAAAATTGTCCAAGAAAGATATTCATGTGATTAATGAAGAGTATGAATAAAAACATGCACATATTTACTGGAAATTACTGGATGAACTTTGCCATTTAACTAAGTTAATTAAACTTATATTAACTCAATTTAATAATTATTGTACATGAGATTTTTTGTGCAATTGTTTCTTCTAGGTTTGTACTGACTTTTCTTGCTCTGTTCAGGAGCTGTGGTGAAGGCGTGGTACTATAGGATAAAGGACAGAGTTGCTTTAAACTTTTACTCAGAATGCACCTAGAGACGTTATTTGAGAAAAGAATTTTCTGAAAGCAAGACAGGACTTAGCTTGGTTCCATGTAGATTCTTTTGGAAGGGAAAAGTGAATTTCTTAGTATTTACTAAACAGCAGTAATTTCAGAGTACTACCAAGCAGGCATCAAGCTTCACATTCTTAACAACTGCATACAACCACCATTCCAAACCCCACAATTATAAAAACGTCAGTCTGGCTTTGATTATTAAGTAAGCCTTCACCTCAGGGTAATTGCTACAAGAAAAATGCATGCAGTGACAAGGAACCTCAGTTTCTCTACCAGGTAAATAAATATAAAACAAAAAGAGAGACCTGAAGGCATACTGTTAACCTAATCTATTTTACCTAAAAGCAAAACTGAAGAGTCTTGCCTCTACTAAGCTTTTAATTCAGCATAGGTCTGCAACTGGATGTAAAAATCAAGCAAAGCAAACAACAATAAAAAGCAACTCCTCTCAAATTACCATTTTCTAAAGCAATAAAGCAGGTAATTATCTCCACTAGAAAACTCCAAAGCATAACAAACAGAATTTTAGGAATATTACATGTATAAGTTTCATTTGGAAAACCAGGCAAATCACCAGAACCCTGGCTTGGTTTTTTTAAATGAATATAAACCTGATGATTGCTTGCCAAGAAAAAAGTTATTTTGTTTAAAACCTTCCACATGATTCAGTCTAATTAGTAAATTTTGCCAAGCAGGCCCTTGACCTGGGACTAATATCTGTCCTAACACATAGTCAACTCCCTGCCTCCCTGTGGTCCTTATGAGTTATTTGCATCCTAACAATTTAAGAAACTTCCTTCTTTTGTAACACTAGGATGATAAAGATCACCAGACTATTCTCAATGTAATCATTAGACTTCTTTATTTTCAGATGACTTGTAATTTAGATCTCAAGTAAACAGATGAATTCTCACACCCCTTGTTTTCTCCAAAAAAATCAAGATGTTCATTATTCAGTTTAACTAGCACATGATAACTAAGATTACTAGTATGAGGTAAAATCCTCATGAAGATAAATCAGTTCAGAATTTCAACATGAATTTAGACATAGAACTGGACCTTTGCTGCAGAACAATCTGCTGTGGCGAATTGTTAATATATGAAATCTACAAATTGCCTGTCTTTATTTCAAATTTATTGGGCATTTGTTACCTTAGGTGACAGCATACCTAGTTTCCTAGAGGAGACCAACCTCCATGAGAATGGCTTCCATGCTTGGAAAAGATTTTGCTAGCTGCAGGCAGGTAAGTAAGTAAACAGGCACACGCAGGCACCCAAGCTTACAGTCATTTGGACTAATTGTCTGCTTCAAATTAAACAGTTCTTAAATGCTTTGTGGCTCATAGCCTGAATTTTGGAATTTGAGGCCCTTCCCATTCCCCATTGGTTTGAGAGAGCCTGCTGTCAAGACCTTTGAAGACAGTCTTTTGCAGACCCTTAAAGTTTTTGCTTAGAGAACTGTAGAGAGAAGGGTGTTTTAAAATGTTTCTCTTTAAAGCAAGAAGTTCCTTATTTTTGTTTTTATCAGTGTTTTCTTCCTTTTTGTGCATGTTCATTTGTTTGAGAATATGTTCATATTGTGGTAGAAAGTTTGTGAATACTAAAGAAAAAATATTAATGATGCTGTATGGATAAATAGCTCGGATTGATAAGAAAACTGATAGTAACAAGTATCTAAACAAAACTAGTGGACTTTTACTTGTTTTCAAGAAAGTCAACAGAAAACAAATTGGGCAAATGGCAAGCTTCCAAAGGCTGTAGCTAGAACATGCCATAATTAATCTCATATTTTCTTTTCTGATGTATGTCAGCTAATGATTCGTTTTGCAATAATTCTTCAATGCATCACTTCTCTCTGTTTTTGTTACTGAAGATTGAAAACAAAACAACATAGGAAAACATTGTCTCGCTATGCCAGCTACGACTACAAGAAGGCAAGGGATATAGGAATGGACTGATGATGTAGAAAGGTACTTTTGCAGTTAAGGCAGAGAGTCTTACAGAAGTCCTTCATTCAACTGAACCTTTTGTATGTCAGTCATATAGTGGTAATTTGCCCATAGCACTGCATGTGTTTCCAGTCTCCTAATAATACAGAGTAAAATTCTTGACTTCTTGTTAAATAGTTGCTGTCTTCTGCAGGGTTCTAGGAATAACAAAGATTTCAAGTAGCTAATATACAAGGTACTGTTTACATATGTTATATAAGCACACATATATAAACATACATGTACATAGGTGTATGTAAACAATACAATTCAAAATAATCAGGTGATATTTAGCGGTAACCCATGCTCTTACCTGTTTTCTTACCTAAGTGATCTACCGACTGGGCTTAGTGGAAAACAAATGAGAAACTTGTGAATGAGAGCTCTAACAGTAATTGTCAGAGATACACAGTTTGGCTGTGATAACTGTACACCTGGTAACATTGGTCTTTTGCAGGAAAGTGATGAGTACATTCAAGATTAGAGTTCTGTGAATCAATATGATAATGTATCTTGCGCAATGATTTTTATTGTCCTACATACCTTGCTTTAAGCAAGATGCAGTTAGTTATGTATATCAGTAATTTATCAATTTCATGTATGTTTTGAGAACACACTGTGAATTGAAACACATGGTCACTATCATTATGTGACAGTTCAGGGAAGTATTCTCTCCTCAATGTTTTTTTCAGGGGAAACAAAATTATCAACAAGCCTTTTAATATCCTGTTTTCCAAGGCAATAGCTTGACATTTTTCTCAGTCAACTGGAAACGCTCTTGGCAGGTTTACCGAGTATAAATTTAACATGTAACAATGAACTTCTTGTTTTCATAATATCCACAAGAATATATACACAACTGAGAGTTCTAAATTTAGGAGATCGCTTTAGGCTTAAAAGATGTTTATTTTAACTGAGCAGAAGACCACAAGAAATAAGCCTGTTTTGTAGAATGTTTTGTACACCATTTTCCTCCTCCATCACATGAATTTTCAAGATGAAAGGATTCTCCATCCACTTTTTCATAGACTGCATGAAATGAGCTATTCATGACAGGCAGAAATATTCTTCAATGGCACCAAAGCCTGCCTTTCGTGTATTTTTGAGCTAACAGGATCAAGTGAGAGACAGTAGTCAATCTACATTCTCATAACAAACTGATATTCAAATGGGTAGATGAAACTGGTGAGACAATGATAAAACAGAAGAAAACTATTCAAGATAAATGATCTTATTCTGATTTTCACGAAAGTTGTATTTCATTCTCAAACACACCATGACCATCCCCCACCCTCCTCTGAAGACATGAAGTCCAATTCTTCTGTACTCACTTCCTGGACTATGTATTCTCTTAAAAAGTACTCTTCAAGACAACTCATTCAGACTTTTCCAGGGAAAAAGTTAAAAGCAAATAAAACAAAAAAGAGAAACAACAAATAAGTGAAATATTTCTTCATTTTCAAGGAAAAATTCTGAATTACTGAAAGAGAATAGCTTATTTCAGGTTTTAAAAACCTCCACATTCACAGGGCATTTAGCCATAAGTTTGATATCCAGTTATTCTTACCTCTCACAGCAATCCCCTTTCCAATATTGTTTATTCTGAAGAGCAGTTGCCATGATTGTGGGAAAGCAAGGTTTAAAGTTCAGTGCCATACAAAACTATGGCTTTCTAAAACTGCACAAGTACTTTCATTCAGCCCTTTTATGTAAAGTGAATTTTATGATTCTCTTTTCATCATAAAACACTCCACAACATCACCTGTCATGCAGATATGAAAAGGGATGGTATTCATGAGACAAATGCGCATTTGAGTGTTGCAGTTTGAGGAAGCTGAAGCAAGTGAAGGGCGCAACTAAAGATACCAGATGAGAAAGAAGGGCACAAGTCAATGGCTTTAATTACAGAGATAAGAAAGCTCGTATCTATAACTTGGTTTTTGGACTACATTTAGTGTGGCATGAGATAAAGTTTTCTGAAGTTGCATGAAGACATGAAAGCTTACCACCAATGCTGTGTGAAAGAGGAACCAGAAGGAGATATTCTGACTGTAGGCACCATAATTTTTACACAGAAATTTGTTTCCAGATTTTTCTATAAAATTTATAAACTTTAAAAAAAATCATATAATTGTAGTTTAGAGTAGATCCAATGAAGAAAGAGAATGAGAATATTTATCATGTTCAATTGAATGATGGAAAAATTTCAGTCCAGATGTTATTTACTCTATAAAAGTAGATGTATATATGTGATTTTGATTATTTTTCAGCCAGGGTTTCTTAAGACGAAGTCATATGTTTTGACTCCATCCAGTCTGACTCATAACAAAGCACAACAATATTTCCTCAGTACAACTCCAACACTTGTGCTTTTCATGCAATTCCCTTCACAATGGGACATCTTTCAACAAAAATAACTAAGGAATTGAAAGAGAGTTTAAGGGAAATAGAAAGGTATGATACTCATAAAAATTTGATTGCAATCTGTTTTCTGCTGAGGCACAATCCCACAGTTTAATCTGTATTCCGTGGGCCTGATGATAACTAGTTGTTTTAACATTTCAGAAAAAGAAAGCATTTCTTTCTTTGGCAAAGAACTCTTACAAATGCAAGTAACATAAAGGTCCTGAAAAGGAAAGCTGGAGAAGGGAACCACTGGAATTTCTTTTGCATAAAGTCATGCAGAGCTATATATGCATAGTATGTTGTAGGATTTGTTCTATCAGCTAGATAGAAACAAATGCAAATAAACCAGCACAAACTTACCACATTTTATTGAAAAACAGTGTTATTCAAATGCACGGTAAGTGGATGCTGATTTGTTAGAGAAGGGAAGGTTGTTCCAACTGTCTAGGTTGTTCCTGGGTTTTTCTGTTGGGAGTGGCTCAGAGCATGCTGCACTTCTTTTGCTAATACCACTGAGCATAAAAAAAATGGATGAAGGCAGTAAAGTAAAACATTAAATGAATCCCATGTTTCTTTTGTTAACATTGCATCACTTAAGAACTTAAGGATGGGACTTGACGCTGCTACTGGCTTAGTACTAAGTCATTTGTTGAATTGTTGGGTTTTTTTTAATTTTAAATTTTAAAAATAAATTCTCATGGTACTTGTTCATAATTTCTGTGTTCATGTATAGAAAAAAATCATTTTTTTCTGCCCAAAGACGTAATGTAAAAATGCAAACAGAGCTGTTAGACAATGCAGTGATTGTGGAAAAGATATTGTATCCGTGAACAAATTGGATACAATTAAAAATTGCAGAATTTAGTGTAGAAAAACCTCAGCTTTTTTAGTGACAATTTCCAGATCCTGCCTTGCAGTAGTGATTGAGCAGTTCAGGTTAAACTAGCTGTGTGTGCTGAAGATAGCAGGCTGTGGGTCTTATCCCTGTGACTCATGGGGGTCTTGAGTCACACCTCCACATCACAAAAGAAGTAAGCTGGCTAGAATTGTTCAAACCTGGAAATGTATGCGAAGTCTTGCCAGAGAGCACCCTTCCATCATCTCTGCTAGCTGAACTATTCCTATATTTGTTCCTGGGATCATTTCAGTCAAAATGAACCAGTCAATATCCGGTTGTTCAAACTAATCCAGCTCAATTTGAGGACTTCTTAGGACTTCAGAAACTGAGCCTAACAGATTGCCAGCCTGAGAAGGGCCTTGAGTAAGGCCTTTGTCAGCTGATTAAAAAAATACTACAATTTCTTTTGCTCCTTTAACAATATCCAAGAAAACCTTCAGTACTATGGAGCAAATACTATTGCTTCTTCAGGTAGTTAGTGTGGGCTGCTATTCTGGATAATATTCTAATCACCAATGACACAGGTATTTTTATATATAAATATTAATACTGAGTTTTGAAACTTGAAATTCTCTATACGCATACAACACACTCACAAGTACATTGAAATTTTTATCTATACAGAAGTAATTTAGACCTAAAGATCAATACTAAATGTAAATGAGTTTATTTTTTGCTATAATCCTTGAAAAACTATTTCTCCTTCCTGTTTCTCAATGTTTTGATAGAATGATTGCCTAAAGGACACTAGTGGAAATGGTGTTATTTCTCTTGAGTAATAGTGTTTTTTATCCCCTTTGAAGACTTTGAATGTAGTTTCAGATGACTCAGCCAATTGAAGAATATTTTATACTAAAGAGCACAGCCTTGTCTCCCATCGTCCTGACTTTGAGCAACTAGAATTGACTGTTCCTTCCCTGTTTTTATTGCTAAACCAGAAATAGTGAGCTTTGTGAGCTGAATTAGATTTCTGAAGGGCAGCCACAGAGCTGGTATGAGGGAGAGGGCAGGGCTGTGTATCTGGGGATCAGGGAGCAGTCTGGAACAGATGACATCACCTCTTTCACTGTCCATGGATTGCTGGACTGCCTTAATTTTTACCACACCATCCTGAAGACTGTGCTGCACTCAGTACAGTGATTGAGTTAGCACCGATTTCAGTAATTCCATCAACACTGTGATTGAACTAACAATAGTAAAAATAGGCCCCACTTGGCTTTCTTCTGAGTAATTGTAAGTCCATGATAGAGCAGGAATTGAACAATCCTCCAAAGCTGGTGCCCTAATGAGTCACTCCTAAATTATACACTGTTTTTCAGGGTATATTAAGGTACACTAGATCCTAACTAGTTCCTGGAAAAATTTATTTGTTCTTGCTTTGTCGTTGTGTTTATCTAAAATAAAAATATTGTATAACAATTTAATGTCAATAAAAACACTGACTCAGGGCTATACACCCAAAGTACATATTTTGCTTTGCAGTGGCAAAAGGTTATGACATTTAATTCCTAGCCAAACTTTCACATATCTCTATTTACTGTTCACATGCATACAGTCAGATCAAATACTACACATGTCATGGTAAAATGCATTATACAATAATATGTAGCTTCTATGTATTGCAAATTGTATCTGCTTATACATATATGTGTATGTATGTGCACAGTGTACATGTTCACAGTATTGGAAACAATGGGCTAGAAGGAAATAAGTAATTGAAAGAAATCCCGTTCTGTAATAGGAAATCACAAGGTTCTCTATTTGAAACCTTTTACTTCTACTGCTTTCACTAGGAGTCTGTTCCAAATACTGAAAGCTCTGCAGGTTAGGACTCTTTCATCTATAAGAACAAACTCTAAAATACTAATAATCTCTTTTTTTCCCCTGATATTTTTTCTTAGCTTGAAAAAGTCCTTTTTGTTCTTGGTGTTTGTCCCTCATCAGGATTACAAGGATATGCTCACTTTCCAGAAATCAGTCATATATCCTTGCTGCTTCTATTACTAGCTTTAAAAAAATTAAGCTCTTCAAGCCATCTCATGTGAAAGACAAATTTAATATTCTTTTTGTAATCTAAGTAGTCCTCCTCTGGATCTGCCTTAGGTGTTTCAACATTTCCAGGGCTGGGACCCCAGGACTGGGAATGGGAACTTTTCCTAATAAAAGTGAATCTGATTATGCTTCCTATGATTTCTTTTGCCTTTTTCTCACCAGCAGTGCAAGACAGTTTAGTGTTATTCTGTAGTCATCTCTAACTCTTCTTTTTCTGGGCGTTTCAAACTGACCAGATTCCAGTTTATTGAATAATTTGAAGACTTTCTGCTGTATACTATTGAATGAAAGTGGCTCCTCCTTTTTTCTCTATCATACAAGGTCATCGAGAAGTTAATGGAAACTGTTATACACATATTCCAAACAGCTGTGTTTGGAAGTTGCGAAACCAAATTTTAAGTCACACACTGTTGGAGAGTTACAGAACTTGCTGTGATGGATCGCATGTATGGGTAATGTTGATCTGGCATTGTACCGCATGCTTCTAAGCAGTCAAAGAATCAACCAAGCAGCAGCTATTAAATGTAACTTAATCAACTGCATCTACTTCTTGGAAAGAGTTTTTGCGACCAGGAATATATATGCCTATGATTTCATAATTGCTCTGCTGTGACAGGAGCCCAGAACCACCCAGGGAATTTCCATGTTCAATACAACGTGTTATTGAAGCTTTATACTTATCTGGAAATTTCATCCAGTTATCCCTTTTTCTCTTTTCACTGTCTCCTTTTATTTATGGCTTAAAAAAGCCCCAAAACAAAAACCAACAACAACAAAAAAGAAGTAAAAAATATCCCAAAGGAAATCACTGTAAAGTTACAATTAATTTTCAGATAGTTATTTTGTTTCCTTAACTGTGGTCACAAAAGGCCCTTCTCTATTACCTTGTATTTTTGTAGCAATTTACCTCATTGCAAGCATGGATAAGAGCAAAGTCAAGATTTTAGTACCTCTTGGATGAGCTACGAATAAAAACAATGATGCCAGGATCCTAGGGAAAACAAACAAACAAACAAACAAACCAAGCAGAAAAAATGAATGGAAATTCTTGCTACCATGCTACATGATGAGTTCTGACTGCATTCCTCTTTCAACAGAACCCATCCCTCTGCATCACACATGCGCTACTGAAATAGCATTGTCTCTTACTTCAACGTATTTAGTAAGCCATGACAGTCATTAAGTATGTACCACAAGAAAAGAACTTAAAAAGAAGTGAAGAATAAAAAGACTTTTCTTGAAATATTGAAATTCTCAGTGTATTATTACCCATTGATACGTACTCAATTTCCCAGAGGGCACACAACCTCAGGTTCCCTTTCTCACATAGAAATCGGAGATGCAACTGATACAGAAGAGGGGAGCAAAAGGGCAATTCACCATCACCAATTAATGATTCATGTCTTTTCTTTAGAAAGGGCTTAAGAGGAGAAGTATTCCACAGTGAGTCTGAGCCACCTGATATAAAACCAGCCCCCAGTATATGCCAAAGAGCTTACTTTTGATAGAGGAAGTATTTCACTGCCTTCCCTCTCAATTTTAAAATTAGTATCTTCTTCTGCACATGTTTTATATAGATAAGAACTATATGAGACAAAATGCAGTAAGGATCAAGTCTATTCTCTTCTTTGTTTCTTTAATAATTTAAAGCTGATCCTTAGCTTTGGTTATTAATGTTTTTTCAGATGTTTGAAATTACATCAAGGGAAGCATTTGGATTTGCTGAAATTTCTGGATTTTGGAAGGGTATCTAGGTAGTTTTTTCCCCATGTGCTCTCTGAAATAACTGGCAGTCCCATTTGGTAATTCTTGACATGCAAAACACTTTGGCAGGTTTAGAGAAAAATTAAAAATAAGTATTGATTCTGAACACATTGTCCTTAGCAACAGGAAGCAGGCACTAGAGGTGTGGGTGTACTCTTGGAAATACTGGAAACCCAGATGTAAGAATATTAAATTGTTTTGATATATTTTATTAAAATTTAGATTACTGCAGCTATATAAAAACTAAAAAAACCCCACCAAACTATATATTCTCTAGGAGCAGTGAAAGACAACTTTAAAAACAGTTTTCCACAGAGGTACTAAAGATTTCTGAATTCACCTTCTGCAAAGGCTTTTCTTCTCACGAGATCCAGATGTTTTCCTGTAAATGACACTGCTCTTTAGGGATAGCATCAATATGACTGTCGGGACCATGGACAAAGAATGCCAGAAAGTTATCTTATTTTTTTCCCATACTTGCTAATGGCTGAATCTCAACTAGAGAAAATGTAAAGGTTCCACAATAAGGAAACCTAAAATGTCTTTGGAATAAACCAGGACTATGCAGATGAGAATAGGACATTTAAAAACCATGCTTGGATTATTCTTCACCCTCTCTGGATAAAGTTTCAGGGGAAGAGAAACCACTTTGATCCACAAAACAGTGGAGAGAGAGATTCTGGGCAACGTAGGCTGTGAGACTGGTTTATATTCTGAGCATCAATACTCAGAGGAATGAAAAGTATCCCAAAAATCCATAATAGGGTTCTTGTCAGTTTGCAGTTGGTCATGCTGCTCGAGTTATTTAGGTTAATTTACAGTGGGTACTCCTGGAGGCTGTGTCTAAATACTCACATGAAAATGAGCTAGAAAAAGATTTTTCCCTTATGAGAAGTGATGGTACCAAAGTTACATTTTTCCAATGACGGCAAGTTCCCCAGCATTCAGAAAACCTAAAATAGTATTTCTTTATATGAACCTCGCTCATCACTACTGGTCACAAATAATACTTTTGTGTAATCATGTGTATAGATTGTTACATATTTGTTTTATGGTGACAGTAGTTGTGGTGATCTCAACCATCTCGGAGAAGCCGAGAGGTCCCAGGGCAGCAGAGGCACACTGGTGGGACAGCTCTGAGGTGTGAAATACCCCCTGAGTATTGGTTGGATGGTCTCGCCCTAGATTATGTTAATCCTCCTATGTTGATTGGCCTTGACCTGGTCCCTCACTCCACCCCTCCCTTCTTCCCATTGGTTGTTGTTCTACCTCCCCGCCTTCTCCCCAACACTGTTGGACCTGGATCTCTATATCCGTGGTCATTCAGAGCCCTTCAGCCCTCTTTTGCTGTTGGACCCCTTCAAGGATAAAGGATCTTCAGAACTCCACGCAACTGGGCCCTCTGAGTTCTTTGTCTCTGGTAATGCATGAGCTATCTAAAGCTCTTGGGTGAGCGTGTGTTTGTACCTTCCACTGGCATGGGTGAGAAAAGGGTCTGCTTGCACAGTACTAAGATGTACTGGCCGAAGTGATTCTCTTTGAGCCATAGAGACACTTTCGAAAAACGCAGAGGACAATTCTACTCCACCACCAGTAACTTCTCTCTTCCTGTTAGGTGCATGTAAGGTAGCTCTTTACCCGCTAAATGAATGCTAAATGCTTAACTGCTGTAGGAGAGCAAATTTCACTGAGTTTACTGGCCATGACCTTGGAAATGCATAAAATAAGCTTAAGAAGCTCTATATTGTCAGGAGAAATCCCTTATTTGATGACAGCTTATCTTTTACCAGGGAAACGCCCCCCACAGAAGTTATCCTAAGTTATAAAGCAGTGAAAAATCTTAAACTAAGAGCTGTCAATGTAAAGCAATTTGATATTACAAGGCTTCAAAATATTTATGCTAATAGATGTATATCGAATGCTTAAAGAACTCACCTATCGTTTGATATTTGGAAGGCAGTCTTCAAGACCAGTTCTCAATTCCTTTGTTGTTGTAATACTAATAACCACATGTGAAAAGCTGTAAGACGACTGTCAAGCAAACAAAAACAACACAGTCCTACTCTCTGTTTCTGTATAGTGTCAGTTGCAATGTTACTGTTTCCATGAATCTATTAGCTTACTTTTGCCTTGACCTTTACATGTCACTTCTGAGAAATTATATAGTTCCATGAGTCCCTTGCTTTAAGACTATTACTTAATGTCATGACCTGGTGTCAGTGCATTAATCAGCAATTTCAGATTTATTTTTTCTCTCTCTAAAAAAGTAGTATCATGCAACTGAAATACATTGAGAAATTACACCTAAGATGTTCCCCCAATGTTTATCACAAAAATTTTTCATTCAAAACCAGAAACTCCTCACCTTTAGGTGATAGCTGTTTGCTGAGAGCATTCTAATAGCTGTCTAACTCTGAGAGAGTCCTCCATAATAAATTAGTTTGTGCCTGTGAGCATACATGTGTGAAAAGGGAAGGATGGAAAATCTGTTTTTTATTTTCTGAAAGCAAGAAATGGCATGAGATGAGTATTTACTCAAATTTCATGCTTTCTGCCCTAAAAGCGCTCTTATTACAGCATGTGAATAATATGTATCTTGGATATGACAAGGAAACTTTGTTATTATTGAGTGATGGGGACAGCCCTACCAACAGGCTTAAAACCTTTGAAGTCTTTTGAAGCTGGGGAAGGAATTTTAAAAGGAAGGTTCACAAGAAGTGAGAAAAATATTTTGCTCAAATAAGTGAAGTAGGAAGCTTATTAATAGTATTTGTGCACAAGAGAAAATTTAAGGATTAGTATGGCTGAACATGAATCAGCAGAGGCCTGCAGCAGAAAAAGAAAATGTATAAACAGAACTCTGTATCCAAAACATGCAAAGTAATCCCTCTCCTCTGGAACTCACTAGTAAGGCTTCTATTAGAATACTTTGTTCAGTTCTGTTTTTTCTCTCCAAACCAGGCAGAGGATTGACTGAAATGCATGTAGAGGAGAAAAGCAACAGTGATTTCTACTCCGGAAACCATGATCTACGAGGAAAGAATAAGTGATTTGTTCTCTTTTTTTTCTTGAAAAACTAAAGAAAAAATAAATTAATATGATGTGGAGAAGGAATGCAGTAAATAAGCCATTAGCAAAGAGGAAGGGAGTAGTGCTTTCCCTGTTTGTTGTAGATAAAATGAGAAATAATAGCCTAAACTGCAAAAGGAGTCATATAAGAAATTTAGAAAAAAACTCAGAGTAAAAATAATGAGCTGCTGAGAAGCTGTGAAGTTCTTTAAAAACAGGTTTAACAAGTGTCTGTCCAGACATACATATCTGATTCTGTGTTAACTCAGAAATCCCTTTTACTGCTATGATTTTATGTTCACTTACACTGCACATTTTAGCTACACTGAACAAATGAATTTGCATCACATAACTGGTATTAGACCTTTTTTCATAACCGAAACATTTAGTTAAGGAGTATTTCAGGTGTATAATTACACTGGTTCTGAGTGGCCAGGTTTTGGTAGCAGGGGACTAAAGGGGTGGCTTCTGTGAGAAGCTGTCAGAAGTTTCTTCTATGTCTGATAAAGCCAACCCCACACTGCAGCAGGTGGATGCCTGAAGGACGTTGTGACCCCAGGGGGTGCTCACACTGCAGCAGGCTCTGGTGTGGATGTGTGGAACCATGGGAAGCAAAACCTATACTGGGGTAGATTTGCTGGCAGGGTTTATGAACTTGCAGAGGACCCACACTGAAGCAGTCTGCTCCTGCAGGGCTGCATGCTGTGGAAGGGACCCATATTGGAACAGATCATGAAGGGCTACAGCCTGTGGGATGGGCTCATGTTGGACAAGTTGGTTAACTGTCCCCCATGGGAGGGATCCCACATGGGAGAAGATGAAGAGTTTGAGGAATCTTTCTCCTGAGGAGGAAGGAATGGCTGGAACAATGTGTGATGAACCAATCACAACCCTCATTCCCCATCCTCCTGTGCCATTGAGGGGGAGGAGGTAGAGAAAATCAGAGTGGAGTTGAGCCTGGGAAGAAGGGAGGAGTAGTGAGGAGGTGTTTTCAAGATTTGGTTTTATCTCTCTCCTACTTGAAATACATTGGTAATAAGTTTAGTTTATTTCTCCAAGATAACTCTGAGGTTACGGTAACTGCTGGGTGATCTCTCCCTGTTTGTATCTTCAGCCATGAACCTTTCCTTGTATTTTCTCTCCCCTGTCCAGCTGAGGAGGAGAGTGCCAGAGTGGCTTTGGTGGGTATCTGGAATTCAGAGAGGGTTAGCCCACTACAAAAAATCTGAAAATAATATTATAATTTTGAATTTTACTCAATGTATTTTATTTATTTTATTTATCTCTTACCTAGCTTTCCAATAAAATTTTGATTTAATGTAAATGTGAATTTTAATTTAATTTTAAAAAAACAAGCATCAGGGTGAATTTTTGTTCAAATTTTGGTTTGCATAATTATAGGAAAACCAATTATTTAGACAGGTCTATTTCATAACTAATATTAACTCTCCACAGTATCCAGTGGTGATCCCTCAGCAGGTAAAACATGGGTAAAATCTGTTTAATCACCCATGCAAATTTCTTCCCTCTTTCTGATGATCAAGGATAAGTTTCTTGTCACAGAAACTCCAAGGAGGCAGTTTATATGGTTGCACTTAGAGCAGTGTCAAAGCTACTTCTGTTCAATGATATATCTTTTTGGAGAGGATATCCAGATTCTGAAGGAGTTGACTTTCTTCCACAAAGGATTTGGTTTATTTTGATAAGATTATGGTCCAGGGAAAGGCAAGAGCTGTTATCATTTGATGTATTTAAAATGTTAGAGAAAATTTCAGTTTGGGTTTTCAAGTGGGAAAGAAACAAAAGCATGAATGATTAGGACTAGTTATGAAAGTTCTCTAAAACATGAAATAAAAAGAAAAAAAGTCATCTTTTTCTAAATCTCCGCTCAAATACATTGTCTAGGGCTAGGAGATTTACGTGTTTCTTTCCTTGTCTTGATCTCTGTGCTGACTATTTACTGTCTAGATATAAACACCATAAACAAAAATATTGTGTCTTGTTTCCACAGACTTTTACTCCTAGAATTGAAAAAGAAACAAAAACCAACAAATAAAACAAAACAAAAAACCAAAAAAAACCCCAAAAATGGAGAATAAAGAAGTGTCAAAAAGTTGTATGAAGAAAATAATACTTTTGGTAATGTTTCTGGATGTTGCATGATTACTATGTTACCATCTCTGACAATATTTTCCATGTTTATTTTACTATTTAAAATATTATTGTATAATTGAAACCAGCCACTCTTGAGGGCTGTAGAAATATTTTTGCTTAAGGCAGAGCTAGATTTGATGGCAGTAGAATTAGGAGAAGCAAGATGGCAAGCATATTTTACAGATGTTCAAGTTTGGTTCAGATGTTCGAGTTCAATTTAGTTTCTGCTGTACTTTATTTTTATGGAGAGAATATGTTTTAAATACCTCATTAACTTGCAGGCACACAACAATTAAACACTGGAAAT
Source organism: Pardalotus punctatus (assembly GCA_013400915.1). Lineage (NCBI taxonomy): Eukaryota > Metazoa > Chordata > Aves > Passeriformes > Pardalotidae > Pardalotus > Pardalotus punctatus. The sequence goes on along the minus strand of VZTX01008513.1, from coordinate 806,393 downwards.
GCCTCATAGTTTGCTTAATTCCCTGAGTTCAGAACATCTGTTTAAGGTTTGAATCAAACTGAAGTTTTCCAGAAAGATTTTGTCAAAGATGATGATTCAATTTCCTTTGAAAAAACAATAATTAAAATTTCAGTCACAATGAGATATATAACCACTGCCTTTTGTAAGCAGGTGGACCATCCTGATTCAATTTGTCAGACATTTTTCCATTTAATTCAGACCCACAGAACAAGGCTATTGGTAACTACCTAAACAGACTTGACAGCACATTCTAGTTCAAAATAGATTCACAGAAATTCCAGCCACAAAAACTTTGTCGAGGATAGAAAGTTCAGAAAATTGCACAGAATGATGCAACTCTTATTGGAAGATTGGAAGATTGTATCTTCCAAGGGAAACTTACAACAGGCAAGATATGGGTATGCATGGTTTGTAACATTCCCACTGAGGTGATATTAAGAGCTTTTTCTCCCAGGTATACAGCTCAGAGTGGTTTGGTAACCTGGTTAGATACTGTGAGAAAAAAAAAAAAAAATATTTTGGATGGTTTTGCACATGCTCCAAGAGGCATTTAGCTTATGTTGCTCTGGTGGTTACAAGTAAAATATTCTGCTTTAATTTAAAAAAGGTTAAATAACCTTACAAAATTCACAGATGAGCTAATGTTGCCTGTGCCCTGAAATTACCCTGTAGGCATCTCATAAGTATAGTGGGATATGGTTGGATGACAGCAAGTACAGGCTCAGGAGAGATTATGAGGGTAGACAGGAAAAGAGAGTGTATAGGATTTTCTGTGTGTTTACAGAAATTGTCCTGTGGTCCCTTTGGACATCCCAAAAGAATTGCAGCACTCAGGCGAAAACGAAGACGGAATAAAAAAAATTTATACATTATGATACGATTTAGACATAGGTTCGATTTTCACTTTGAAAATGTGTAGTGAAAAACATGCTTACAGTAGGCTTAAGAAAACTTGGACCTGCTAATACTGAAAACCAACTTGAATTTTTTCCAGGATTAGGCAGTAAAGGAAGAAAAGAGATGGGGAAGGGATATAAGTACCTCACTTTTGTAGTAACTCTTATACCAAGAGAATGCTTGGGTTTTTCATGTTAATCTGTGTCCATATTTTCCCTTGCAGGGGATACCAGAGTAGAAACACAAGCATGAGTACTATACATAAGAATAAGGTATTAGAGATTTAATAATCTGAAAGACAATGTAACTGTTCTACAAGTGGAGCAGCTGTGTGAAACGGTGATGCCAGTCACAGGGGAGAAATAATTAGAAGGTGAGCAGGGAAAACAAACCATTTTAATACACTTGCCCTGTGTCGTAGGGTGGTGTTGGAATGTACTACCTTTCAAATGAAAGCAGCATTCTGGAGGTGTCATTAAGATATAAAGGAATTAACTCGGGTGAAACCAGTATATAAGGAGCACTCAGAAAGGGGCCTTCTTATATCATCAAGACTTTGCCTGAATGCTGAACTACTACCACAACCAGTAGTAGGTTATCCCTGTTCCCTCACCTAGAAGCTGCCTTGAAAATCCTTCAGAGCACTTCAGAAGTTTAATTGGTCTCATATATTTACAATAACAAAATTCTAGGGTTTTTTATAAACCTTAAATCTCAGGGTCCTGGAAAGAGGAATGGATACTTTTGAAATTGCTTTTAAATTTATTTTCTCAAAACTCTGCGTTGGTATAAAATTATTTATCTGTTTTGTCTGACCACAGTTGTATACAATTCAAAAGTTTCCTGTTGGAGTGAAATATGCTCTTCTTGACTTTTACTGACCTTCTTTTATTGTCAATGCAGTTAAATACAAAGTGTAAAGTAATTCAGTTGCATTATCATTGAGGAGAGCCTGCAAAGCCCATGGGGAAAAGAGTTTAACAACCACGATACTAATTGATTTTTAAGTTGTAAATATTTCTATGAACCTTAAACATAGAATTTTTTAACTTTTGGGAGATAATTTATTTACTAGTACTAAATTAAAAAATAAAAATGTTCATCATGGTCCTATTTAATTAGCATCTAATTGTGAAAGAGACTGTATATTGTACTCTCTTGAGAAATGACAGACAAACAAATGGATGTTAGAGGTACAATGTAGTATCTATTCTAGAATTCTGCAATATTCTGTAGTATTTAACTATAATAATATTCTCAGTATCATTTCAGATCAAAGTTCAGGGTGTTCTTATTGCTGTTTCTATATTTGTTCAGTGAATTTGTAAAGGGGTGAAGTCTGCTGGGAAGCAAGAGGGTGGTGATACAACAAGCTATCACATGGCAAAATGAGTGACAGATTTCTATTGGTTACATTTGCTGAAGTGTATGGGCTCACTCATCTTAGATATGAGATAATGTGCAGTTATCTGTTCCTCAGTGAAACCTATATATCATAGAACCATATTATAATCATATAAGGAAAGGACCTTAAAGATCAGCTCATTACAACCCCACTGCCTTGGGCAGGGACAATTTCTACTAGACCAGATTGCCCAGAGCTCCATCAAACCTGATCTTGAAAACTTCCATGGGTGGGGTATCTGCAGCTTCTTCAGGAAACTGTTCCAGTGCCTCACCACCCTCACAGGCAATAATTTCTTCCTAATATGTCATGTAGACCTACATGAGTAGGTCTTTCAGTTTGTATCCATCCCCCCTTGTCCTATGTAAAAAGTTTACATGCCCTTGTAAAAAGCTTATCTCTAACTTTCTTGAAGGTTCCCTTCAGGTACTGGAAAGCTGCAATTAAGTCATCCTGAAACCTTCCTTTGCTTCTTTCTTTGTGTTTATTACAGCATGACAACACACATGATGTTAATAAATGTAATGACTGTTGTGCATACCTAATAAGTGATGCATTTGTACCTGGCTGTACCTGTACTCTGAAGGTATCTTTGCCATGAGGGATCTACTCCAAAAACCTTCTGTTTCATTTTGTTTCTAAGACAGCATCCCCTCAAAACGTTTGCTTAACTTTCAAAATGAATTATGATTTGTGGCATGAATATTAATTATATTTATAAATGTACTTATTAATAATGACTGTCAGAATGATAATGACTGCGTGGAATGTCTTTAGGAAGAATGCATTTTGCTAAGATTTTTGTCCTTGTACAAAACGCATGATCCCAAAACATCCCTCAAACCATGTGAGAGGGCGCCATCTTGTGGTGTAATTTATACTGTCCTGAGAAGTGGCCATGCTTTTGCTGCAGTATAAAAAGTGGGTGGGAAGGGAAACCTGGTTCTCATATAATGCAACCAAGTAGAATTGAAATTTGTAAAAATGTCCAATAACCTCCTAATTTAAATATATTAATCCTAATGCGAATAACGTGTGGACTTATTCTGATCTCTACATGAGGTTTACTCCTACCTCATAGAGAATCACAGAATGGGTCAGGTTGGAAGGGACCACAATGGCTCATCAGGTCCAGTCTCTCTGCTCAAACAGGGTCATCCTAGAGCAAATGGCACAGGATTGCATCCAGCCAGTTCTTGAATATCTCCATGAGGGAGACTCCACAACCTCTCTGAAAAATCTGTCACAGTGCACACTCATCCACCCAGTAAAATTCTACCTCATGTTCAGGTGGAAAACCAGCTGCAGTATCATGTGCTTTTAAAAACAACTGTTTAATGTCTTCTGTACCTACTGAACATGTCTAACAAAAATAGCTAAACACATCCAAAGTAACACTGAGAAGTTTTCAAGGCAGGTCAGTGTGCTGTGTACCTTGTTAAGAGAGGAAATAAAACATAAGTGGGTTTGAGGCTGAATTCAATATCTCAGTAGAAGTTTTAAACGCAGATTACTTAAATAGGGACTAATATTACAAGAAAAGTATTACAAGTGCAAAGCCCTGCACCTGGGGAGCAACACCCCCCATGCACCAGTGCATGCTGGGGGGTGAGGAGCTGGAGGAAAGTTGGTGTTCAGAACAGGACTGCTCTTTTCAGCGGTGCTCAGTGGCAAGACTGGAGGCAATGGGCACAAACCAAAACACAGGATGCTCCCTTTGAATATCAGGAAACACCTTGTACTCTGAGAGTGACTGAGCATTGGCACAGGTTGCCTGTGGGGGCTGTGTAGTCTTCATCCCTGGAGATATTCAAAAGCCGTATGAACATGGCCCTGGGAAGATGGCTGTAAGTGGCCCTTCTTGAGCAGGGCGTTTTCACAAGAGGACTTCCATTCCAACCTTAGTGACTCCGTGACTTTGTAAGTCTGTGAAGTAAATGTTGAAATATCTCATTTTTGTTAATGAGAAAATCTTATATATAAAATATATATTGTTTATTAAATGTTTGGAAGTTTTATTAAAATTTGGAGAAAGTATGATTTATTTCCAAAATGAAAATTGCCCTGTAATTCTAGGTCCGTGACTTTTGCGGGGTGATGACCTGGGTTTTAAATTCACAAGCTTGTGATTTGTTCAGAAAAAAAAAACCCATATGTTCTCAGATCCTGGTAATATACAGATAGTACAAAATAAAATCCACTATATGTACTATGTGAAAGTAATTTTATTTTTTTTAAATTAAGTAGGTATTTTTAAAATTATTAGTTAGTTATATATGCAGTCATAAAAAAGAGGGTGCTTTCTGTTTTTCCAGAATTTTGTGTTGAAAGGGCCACATAATTTATGCCATACAATCACATATTGATCTCTTCAAGATCTGTTTCTTTTTCCTATGACTCTCGGGTCACATTACCTGGTTGTTACTTTCTTGTTTAATTTCTTGTCACACACCTGGTATGGTGCATTTGCAGTTTTCATGCTCTGGGAACTAAACCTCATTATGAAAACCTTTGCTACTGCAGTAATTTCATGACATTGTCTCTTGTGAACATATCTGAGCAAGGTCAGAGGTACCAGCTATGCTTTGCTTTAGGGAACACAAGTGGTATAGATCTGCTGGAGCAACAGCTGTCACAAATAGCAAAGATCTGAGAGTTCTGCAGGCTCTATGAAGGCTCACTCAAGATCTCTGCTAAGGATTCTCTGGTGCTCTTGTTACATTTGACTGTTCCTTTGAGAAATTTCCATTTCATAAAGCTCCAAGCTACAGGTTTGCTGAACTGAATTACTTACACCAGATGTTGGAAATACTTCATTTGTGAGCAGGTCAAAGTTGCTGTTTTGTGTCCCATCTACATGAAAAGTAAATTGAGAGGAGTGAAATTTTGTCACGTGGGCAGGGACTGACAAACATCTGTGCTGTCTGCTAAAGACATGTATCTGTTACTGAGATGCCCGTTCTCTCTGCTCTTTATAAGAGTATTAACACTGCTGTAATCAGATTAGAAGAACTCAGACTGTTCTCAAAGGACTTATTATTTGCTAACTTCAAACGTTTTCTATCAAGGAGTACATAGGAGGACTTAGAGATCTATAAAATTTGCATAAGGCTATTTTGCTGCAAGTGAAAAACTCTTTGCCTTTTTGATAATAAGACCAGCAGGACTATTTTGGAGTGGCTGTATTTATTTCAATAGGCATTTATCAAGATAACTTTCCCTGAGTTTTCAGAATGAGGGTTTTTTTTCAGAACAAACAATTGAAGACGCTCTATTCCTTCTCTCTTGTTTTCATTCCTGAAGTATTTAATGGTAGCACACCTTAACTACTGCTGAAGGTTTAATAATTTTTTCCAATGGTTGATAGTCCTTTGTTTGACTTTAAATTCATTACCTAAAATACCATAAAAATAATTTCACAGTTTCTGAAAAAAGATAGGTTTATTTTTTTTTTTTGAACAAAATATCTACAATGACATGGGTGACACCATAAATTTCACATTTTTAACACTTCTGACTGCAGAGAATGTCAGTTTAAGTGCAATATGATACTGTAATACCATAAAAAGGAATCTAATCAAATCCATGCACAACACATTTATAGATTTTTGCCAAAAAGGAAGTACTTTGAGATGAAATTGCTGTCAGAGAGAACTCACAGGAGAATATTTTGAAAACTCACAGACAAGTTATTAATACACTATCATATCAATTTTTCTTTTTTTCTTGCTGTTGCCTTTAAAAAGCCAGGATCACTAACACACAAAATATTGTATATTATGTTAAACCTTTATGTCAAAAGCTTATGGCACAATTTCTTTTTATACAGCTCACAATTCCACATTCATGGAACATCAGTAGCTACTTTAGTCCATTTCATCTGTTAACATCACTCTGTCGTACATGAAAATACAAACATAAGAAATGTTTCTTGCATATTTTTCAAAGATGAAAGTGAAGAAGTGCAGTAATATTCAAGAATGTCAAGAAGACAGGATGAGCCAACACTTTTTCTGGCATTAATCCACTGCTTCTAGCAATCTAACCTGCTTCCACAAGCCTTCCAAACTGATAGTACTTCAGTAATTACTGTAGGTGATTGTTGCCTGAAGACACCTTTTCTGTAACCACTCCAAAACAGAATACCCATTTTATTACTAACAAGTAGTCTGGTTTGAGATTTATATTTTTCTCTTTAGTTGTCTCAAAAAGGAAAAGGGCTGTGAAATCTGATATATATACTCATCTAAGTAACCATATGATTGTGCAATAAGAGATGGATAAAGCTATTTTACTACCTCACAGGGTATGTTACTAGCTCAATTCAGCAGTTTCACATTTTAAGGCCAAATTCTATTCTGTTGAATTAGATTAATTCCTATGATAGCTCAAATGAGAGCAGAAGTTGCACAGAAAGTGTATCTTTTGCAACCAATCATGTCAGCTTGGGCTGGGAATGGTATAAATAAATTCATTTCCATCTACTATAAAATTATTGCTGAAAATAATACTTTTTTTTCTAAGGTTAAGGAAGACTTTTATCTTTCCCTACTGTTAAAAAATATCAGGTTTTGTACAGTTTCTTATATTCAATCTTTATCTACATTATCAGTCTACAGTTCTGTAAGGGATTATACACAAAGTGGAAGCAATACCTCACTCCTTAAATATAAAGTACATATTTAATCACCTAAATATGTCCCTCTAGTGAGTAAACAGAACCATCTCTTACACATCACAAATGATTCTTTATAAAGCAGATTTTGGAATGAACTATAAGAAAAGAATACAAAGAAAACTAATGTATGATTGAGCTGAAAAAACAATTAAATCTTAAGTAAATGCTCTGTTCTTCCTGAATTATACTAACTTGTTTAAATAGTACTGCTTGCTGTCAAAACTCCTTGAAAATAAAATGTGCTTTACTTTGGTGTTAAAGTAGCTGAATTCTAAATAGTAAAATACTAGTATTCCTTATTCCCTTTCTCCTTCAAGTCTTTGTTTATGCTAGTTTATCAGCATTGGAGAGAAAAAAAGCCATCCCTCTAACCATGCAATCGTATTGTGTTGATATTTGAATATAATTTTAAAAATAAAATGCATTTGCTGTTTGGAATTTAAGCAGGAGTTTGGTAGGTGGTAGTTGAGTATTTCTACTGCACCTCTAAGGGGCTTTTCTTTTCCTCTCAAAGATCCTGAAGTTTTTTGCCTTATGGGGGATGACATAATTTGGCCACATTGCTCTTTAGTGCAGAACGAAAAGACAGTCATATGAGAGGTTCCAGGCACTGCTTTGGGCTTTCTCTCTCCCTGTGGCCCCTGTTCTGCTATGCAGAGCCCAGACTTTTCATCCTGTACCTTCCTGTTCTGCTTCTGTTTCCATTGAGAAAGAAGATGGTGTGGAAGTCAATCTGTACAGGTAGAAGTTACTGTCACAAAACAATATATACTTCGCAGCAGATGATATAAATTGTTTCCTCCTATAGCTACTGCTTCTACCTGAACAAGTTCACCTATGGAGACACTGGGGATTGTGGAAAATACTACGGATGATTCATCTTTTTTTCTCCCTTTTATGGTGACTGTGTCAGCTCCTCAGTAGCTGTGTTACTCGGGTAATCCTCCAGATCCTACAGTGTCTCCCTCTGTTCTCATTGTGTTACAATGTCTTTCTAGTGCCAGTATTTAATTTTTGAAGTATAAGGCTGGTCCACAGAAATCATGAAAATATGACCTGAGAAGTACAGGGTCTGCACCTATGGTGAATGATGATTTGGGACAAAGCTGCATCACCCTGTAACACAGGGGTTGTGCTTGCAAGAAGCCTTCTGGAGTGGCTTTGCTAAGGACTTGTCCTATGCAGAGCCCAGATCCAGTGATAGTGAAATGAGGTAGCTATCTACTTCTGCCTAATGAATGGGGTCATTTTTATATGTGGGAGAAACCCTGCTTGATACCATTTGCCTCAAGCATTATTTCCCCGATTAGTATTTTTCTGCATTTCCACTGCATCTTTCATGGGACTGTAGCATAAATAGTGCAGTCTGATAAATACTGCAGACTACCTTTCAATTCTTGCATCTTCTTAACATTATTTCCTGCTGCTTCAATATACCATCAGAAAAAATATTATTTTGCACACTAATCTTAGCTGATGTTGGTAGCTGCTGATTCCAGCTTTGCACAGAGGGCTGGCATGCCTGCTGGCAGTTTTGGACTATTCCCATCGTCAGTGGTGAATAGCAGGCATTTGTGCCTTGAAGTTTCTTATAATCTTAAATGACATTTCTCTCTTTCTCTACCATGTGACTTTATACTAAGTCATTCAGGAATCATCTAAATGAAACTTAATTTTAAAGTTATGGTTTCGTTTGAAAAACACATTATTAGTGGACTACAGAGGCTTCTGTTACCTTGGCAAATGTTATGATTCAATTAAAAAAGTCCACAAAACCATCAGCTCCGGAGAGATCTTGGTTCCATTATATCAAAATAGAATGACATGCCAAATGTTACATGCCTTTGAAAGCAGCCCTTAAACAAAATACAGTTGATTTTGCTGATAACAAACAAGTTCACACCCCTTTTCATACAATGTAGCTAACCATAACTTTGAGAGGGGTGAATATCAGCCATAAATTCATGATACCCCCTCACGCAGGTGAGCACTTTCTTAAGTGAATGATAATTTTTGGAACATGCACATAAAGAAATCAATAAAAAACCAAACACAGTATCAGACAAAAAAGTTAAAAAGTGAATTGAATTAGTTTTAGATTATAAGTGAAGCAAAATTATAAAAGAATAATAGTTTTAAAATAAAGGTGGATTATACATGTTCTTTCTGACACAATTTAACAAAATGTGAGAGCTACTATTACAGAATCTCTCTAACTAATCCTTGGAGGAAAACAATAACAAACTAAACCAAACCAAAGTCAAGGTTGCTACGTTACAATCCCCAGTGCAGTTACATTGCTTCTGTTACTTCATATGAACCATGCCTTTGGCAGTGCACCAGATGTTTGCCTCCAGCTGATTTTGCTTTTGTATACACATTCTGATAATCAACAAAGCACAAATTTTAAGCATGTTCAAAACAAAAATATTTTACAGTGAGAAACAGCCTCACCTACTGGACTTAGGGTATCTAATAATTCTAAATGGTGTATTTCCACATCTTAACATGGTTTTGTTTGGCCAATAGATTGACAAAACTAAATACTCCTGCCTAGACACTATGCCATAAATGTGATCTATGGTGTTACAATTCAAAGAAGCAACTAACATGACTTTTTTAAACCTAGACAGGGAAGATATTTCTAAGAGTTTTAATAGTTGTTCTCCTATTTATTAATGTGAAATACAGTAAATATAAAAGACCATCCAGGTCTTTCTTTCAAGTTGTGAATTGTTTTTTCACCAGTATCTAAATCATATTAATGAGACTCAAAGAATGAGTCAGAAAATTTGACACATTCATAAATTAAACTTCCTGTAATTATATAATATATAGGAGATGAATGAGCATAAACATAACTGTATTCATCCTCCAAACACTTCAGTGAAGCTGTTGATTCTTTGCTTTCAGTTTTGGTCCAAGATCTCTTTGCATTGAATCAAAATGAAGCATTGCAAAATTTTGATGTAATTTGTCTATTTCACAAGCTGTATGAGTGTTATAAATTGAGAAAAAAAAACCCTTAAAAATATAAAAAATATTTTAAAATGTGTTTATATTATCAAAGTATAAGTAATTAAAAGAAAAAAAATCCTTTGCAGGAATAAATACTTTACAAATTTTAATATATTTCTCATATGATATGTAGACTGTTAGGCTGTATACCTTGTACTGTCTGAGATTATTTCAACATATACCTTCCAAGGGAACAGTAATATGAAGTGCATTGAATAAATTATATTACTTAAATGTGTTAAATATGTTCACTGCAAACCACCAGTACCGTCTTTAAAATTAGAACAAGTCCTTTAAACTGCTGTCTCCAATCAGAAATCTGTCATTATATTGTAATATTAAAATAAAGCTTACAAACACTAATCTATTCTGTAATATTGTGGCATTTACCTAGGGTATTCTGGAAACATTTTTAAAATTAAAAATACACAGAATTTAAAAAAATTAAGGACTGTCAAAGAGTACTGTACAATTATACCACTATGTAACAGTATGTATAAATACTTGGCAGTAAAGCTTCAGTAGAGAGTGATTTTCAATGAAAAAGTTGTTAATATTTAGTTTGACAAGGAAAGTTTGCAAAAGCAGATGTATCTTCTCTAGGTGTTATTCTTCCATCCCACTGTAGCTGGTCATTGCAGGTCATGCAGGATTCTTTTTCTCCCCCTCATTGCTTTTAACTCTTCCAATTACTCCTCTGAAGTGCATTTCTAACAAAAAACCTCCCATTGAGTGTGACAGCCAGATCTTTACATACTGCAAGCCTTAGTATGGTTATTGGTGAATGTCCTCATGCCTGATGATTTTGTAGATTACCCAATAAAAAATGTTGAAAATCAGAAAGGCTAATGGGAAACAAGCTCTCGATATTGTGTCTATCTTCTTGGCTCGATCAATGAATACCTTTCTCATCTCATCAGGGGTTTTTGGTGCAGCTTGAACAGGATTGTTTGGCCCCTTTTGTGTCATTCCGTCTTTTGCTGGCACACATGGGCCCACTCCGTATGCTGTAATGCTAAACTGACTATCACGTGTATCATCATCCTGTTGGGAAAAAAAAAGAAAAAGAATGAGAAGATTTTTTTTTTAAACATTTTTATTTACAGAAATCTTACCTGCTGCTAAATAGCAGTTGCACCATTACCTCATTGACTTCTTGAATCCATAGCTTATTTTAACTTGTTGAAATTTCATCCCTATCAGAGTCTGTCAAAAATATTGCTAGATTCCTAACAAGCACAGAACTTTTCTGTTTGTTTATAGAGTCTGCAATATATTTAGAGATATGAGAAAGCTTAGTAAACTAGTGGTAATTGGGCACACAATTTCTGATGTGGTTTAAATTTCCCCATTTACAGTAAATCTGTGCAGTCTTCAACTGGACAAACTTCACACCAGTCTTTTAGAAAACAGCTCTTAAGTCTGTACATTGCCTTACAACCCGGGATCCTGGCCTCTAGAGATACTCATCATAAAATCACTAATGATGTGCATATCAATTATGTCAGTGAGAATTCTACCTATTTGGCCATGGTATATTTAGTTAATCTTATCTGTATGCCTTTTTTCCGCTGTTGCCTAAGAATGCATCAGTTAAAGAAAATAGTATGTAAAGTGTCTTAGTTTAAAATAAAGTAAACGGAAGCTAAAGGCCAGATTTTTCTTCTGACTCATTCTTCTGTCAATTCAGGGGAAAACTGGCGAAGTCATTCAGGATTAGGGAACTATAAAAGAAAGTGGTTCTTAATCACATGGCACAGAAACAGAAGTAGATGTTCTGAAGATATCCATATTTTCATAGCATACAATTAAACAATGTTGCTTGTGTCTGGAGACATATTTTTTATGTCTCTTTACCTGGTTATAGGTATCTTCAAGCAATAAAAAAGGCACATATGCAGACAAATAAATGATACATAATCTGTGAAGCCAGGGCCAAATTTGGTTCTGAAATACCCTCCAGTGTACTCCTTCATTATATGGGCTACTCAAGATTAGTCATGTGATTTTGATGGCATTGCCATTTTTTCAATGCTAATTTTAAATTCAGGAATGTCCATTTTTCATGTCTAATTTAGCCTTGTTGCTTTAGGATTTTGCACTTTTATGAAACATAGAAATTATTATGTATATGCTAGTTCTTAAAGAAGTATTTTGAAAAATAATTTCCATAAGTATTATAAAAAGAGTGGAGCAGCAGTCAATTTTTCTTTTGTAGGAGAATTTTTAATATTTTAAAGCTCTTCCTAGCTTATATTAAAATAAAAAGAAATATTTTTTTGTGAAAGCAAGTCAAATAATTACTGTTTCAATTCAATAGTTTGAAGCATTTTTTGTTTTGCTTTATCCTTTTACTTTATACAATGCAATTTCTCAATGAGCAAAACTTAAATCCAAAGTTCCAAATTTATAATTTTGAAAATGTCTGTGATATTTTGAAAATCTGAAAACATTTTTCTGTGAAGAATTAATTTTAAATATATTTAAAGCTTCCATCAAATAATTTTTATTTTTATTTTTTTTTAAATCCAGCTAGGTTTGGTATCAATATTAGTTCAATATGTTAGCTACAAAAGAATGCAGATAAATTACTAAAGTTTGAAGTGAATGATTTGGCCATCAGCATGACCATCCAGTAGAGCTGTAGTTATCACCCAGCTGCAACACTTCTTCATATATATAAAGTGAATAGAGACTGATATAGTTCACTGAAATGACTGTATCTCAAATTATATTAGAATTTGCCTTTAAAAAATAAAAAGAAAGAAAAATTAACATGAAAGAAAAGGAGGAGGAAAAATCACTGACTGACTTTACCATGAAAATGAAAAACAGAAATACGAAATGATAGGATAATTATTTGATGACGTGATAAAACAGAAATTTAATTACTGCCATAGTGTTCCTCTCCTGTCAGATAAGAATGGAAAATAACACCCTTAATGTAGTTGTATTATAGAAGAGTTGTCTTGTGTTCCAGTTAAGAGAAGTATTAAGTTATAGATTCATGGACAGTGAGAATTTACCGTAAACTTGCCATTAAAACACTTTCATATGTACATTTCAGGGTTTTGTCTTTTCATGCTCCTCCAGAAATGAATGCTTATGATTGCACAGGATGAGAAAGATAAGAAAATTATTCTTCTGAGTAGCAGCTTTCAGCTATGCATGTTTTCAGGATGAGGCACTATATATTAAGACTTTACTGTCTCTATTTTAGGTTTATCTGAATGGAACGATCCCCTAGAATGTTTTAAAGGCCAAGTCTCTCATTTTTGTGCTTGCAGACCTCCTGTATTTCATCTGTGAGCAGACTGCTTGCTCCCTGTTGTTGAATTGATGTGAATCTCCTTGTAGGAGTCCAGCGTTTCTGCCCAGTGTCTGTTGGATGGTGTCTCCATGAGGGCAGGCAGGATGGTTGGAGACAGCCAATCACACCAAAGTGCTAAGGCTAGTGGATATGCAGGAAAAGGCACCTTCTCAAGCATAAGGAGTGCCACCATAATCCTTTTCAGGGACAGCAGCTTGAATATTCAAAATGTGGTTCTGCAAGTTTTCCAGCAGATTCATAATGCAGAAGAATCACTAGCTTGGCCTCAGATTCATATTTGAGGCTGCTTGGGCACAGAAGGACAGATGCATTTATTGCTATTATCAATACTAACCTTAAGTGCTTTTTCAGAGGCATTTATGTCAGTGACACTCCATTTTCTTTTCATTTGATTGACTTGGCTAGAGTCCCTCTTTTTGACTAGAAATATTTCTCAGCATGCATTTTTCTGAGCCTACAGATGTAGAAATCATCTAAAGGACAATATCCTGTATGACGCAGTTGAGAGTCTTTACAGTGGATCTTCCTGAAAAAGCCATGCAGACTGGTTGAATTAATAGAATTACTTTTTTTTAAGTGATAAAGAAGCTTTTATTTCTTTTGTGTATTTTTAGTGTAACATCACCAAAGAAAACTATTTCTTAGAGATTTCTGATAAAACTTTGAAAATCTTATTATGAATGAATATTATGAATGAATTTGATTTGAATGCACTTGTCACACATTCAGCTGTAGAATTAACAATTTGATAGATGTTCTGCATGCAGTTACATATAAATATTTTATAATGTCTATTAAAATTACTGTAATTAAGGAATGGAAGAAAATTTACATAAATTTTTTATTCGGAAGGTTAGAATTCTTTAGTGGCCTGAAGGAAATAATTTCGATTCACTTATTTCTGTATCAGTGTTGTTCTACAAAATACTTAGCTATAAATTAATAGAAAATTGAGTTTTTTTGTCCTGTGACTATGGTGTTTTCCGTCCATGTGCTTAGTAATACATGTATCTTGAGAAATAACATATGTAAGGGCTGAGAATAACTCCATAGCTGTTTGACTATAAGCTGTGGTAACAACTTGAAAACTTATTTGAAGCCTTGACTTTGGTAAATTGAACATTATCTTTTTTTACTGTTCAGTTTTTAGAAGGAAAGTCATATTGAGTTGTTTTGCACTACAAATGGTGTAAAATGTTATTACTATGTTTTAATCCAGATTTAAACAGATCAAAATGGATTATGAAATTAACAAGACAGTATCTTTGCTAACATTTCACGTCATCACATACAGGAAGCAATGAAGGTATATGAAGTTCACATGGGAAGATGTTATTTCAGACAAAAGGACAGGGCCTCTGTTAATGGTTGGATATCACATTATGACAAATGGGACATCTTCTTCATAGTTTACCCTTAAATTTGTACTGTAGATTTGAGGCAGAGTCCCGTCTATACGTCCTGTACATCTCAAGCCATTGCTATGCTGTAATGATTCACTGATTTCATTTCCATCAAGAACTCCCTCAAAATACTTTCATCAAAACGAATGGTTGACCAAAAAGAAAACAAAAGAAAAAAGGTGTGATTATCATTAAAGACAATCTAGTTTTCATGTCTATTTTCTTCTCTAAAGATACTGTGATCTTTAGATTTTTGAAAATAGAACTAAAAGACTGACTATTCCCAAAACCTAAATATATTGACATCTAACCTAAAATAGAAGTGTTATTATTCAGTACATGCGCACAGTTAATATTCTTCCCATAGAATGTAAACGCATCTAAGAAAAAGCGCTGATTATAGGTGTGTTTCAGTATAACTGTATGACTTCTAATTTGCCATTTTTTCTTTTTGTTTTTTAAGAAGGAAATGAATAATTAACACTCATTCATTCTGAAGGGATGGTAACATAATATTTCTGAATAGTTCTTTTCACTGGCCAGGTTTCTTTTTTTTTTTTTGTCAGAGACAAAGAACTGTGGCTCATATACTAAGTATCAAATGAAGTTACAAACTGGGAACCAAAATTCCTGAGTTCTCAGGATTCATTATGCAAGTTATGTAATCATAAAGACCCTATACTCTTATAAAAAAAATTTCCTATACCTACTGTGATGCTTATTAGAAAACAACATTGAGTAGTTTGCACATTATGTTTCAACAACAGCTTTTATTTATAAATGAATTTATAACACAATCTCAGACACTTCAAAATTTTTGCTAGTTCTGTGCAAACTGGATTGCACCTCAGAAAAGAACTTTGCCTTTCAGTAATTTGGAATCACTGAGTGAGGTCCATACTTACAATCATAAAAATGGTAGCCACAGGGTGCAGTTATACCTAAAGAATCGCCTCTGATGCTGCTGTTACTATTGTCTGGGAAGGGAGGCAGCAAATGAACTAGATGGTGTAAAAAAGAGGCAGTCACTATAGGCGGAAAAAGCATAAGGAAAATGGCAAGGATAGATGAGCTTTGGATGCCAAAATGTCTTGTTGCAGCTCTGTACATAACTGCAATTTGTATAACTGTAGAATTTACTGCAGAGGTGTTACCCAAGTTCAAACCCATGCTTCTCAAGAGTGAGATTCCAGTTCCTCTGTGTTTTCAGTCAACATTGAGAAGAAATAGCCCATAGTTATAATTCATTAAAAAAAAAAAATTCCAACCTATGAAAACCTGAAAATTTGTTTGAGGATATGTTTAGAAATAAAATTGGATTCAACAATTCAAACAAAGCATCTGAAAAATACAGGAGAATCGGTAGGTATGACATTTAGCCAGAAATAATCAACTTTGCATTACGTGGAAAGCCAATGGCTCTGCAGTAGTTCTGGAAAAAGACCTCGAAGACATGGAAGATCCCAATCTTGATATGGGTCAATAACATGATGTTGTTTAAAAGGTAAATGCTAAACTGGTTTAGATAAATAGGTGCATCATTTGCATAATTTGATCCTTTGGCTGCTTTCAGTTGTAACTGTGTAGGTTTCATTTTGTTCATGTTGCAAACACAGTTTTGAGGAATTATATGGACTTACTAGGACAATTACCAGGGAAGGTGAATGAGGAAAAAAAAACAACAAACCAAAAGAAAAAAATCCAAAACCCAAAACAAATCAAAACCAAAAACTGTATCCACTGGGAATATTTAAAGAATACACTGAATGGAAATGTTCAAATGGTAACATAAAGGAATGAAATACTCTGGTTTCTGTGTCCTTTCTAGATGAGCCATGACAGGCCAAAAAACACATTAGTAAAAAGACTTTTTAAACAATTGGAATACATTTCAGGGGACCTTGTGGAATTTTTATGACTGGGATGAATTAGGTATGAATGACCTTTACTTAAGTCAGGAAAATGGATCCACTTACATCCCAAAGACTAAAATTCAATCGTAGGACTATTGCTTTGGTAACTTGGTAAAAGTAAATATTTCTTGCAGCAAGCATATCTTCCTAATTACAAAGAAGATAGACTTTGGAAATTCTTTAGCTGCCCTATTGCAATTACCTGTTATTCATAAGCTATCTTTCCTTTCAACACGTACCTAAAATGAAACATTTCCAAACTGATCTGTTTTTGCACTTTTGCAACACAGTCAAATCACTAGAAGTTTTGCTGTACCCTTATAGATAAAACACCAGTGGCAAAACAATTCTGTATTCAACAACTAGAATTCACCTAGTAGAAAAACCTGATCTTAGAAAAATCTCCCAAGATGTTAAACATGCAGAATGAAAAAGTCTAATAAGTCATCCTACCTGCTTTATTTCTCTAAAAGTTTTAGTAATAAATACTGAATAGAATATTGCTTTTCACTTTGCCAAGGGAGAGGATTAATGTTCAAGGAAGCCCCTGAAGTTTATTTTAAATGCAGCCTTTTCACATAACTTCATTTCACCTCTCGACTTTATGGTAAAATCAACATTTCTTAATATATGGTGGCTTTAAAATCAATACAATCCAATCCTTGACAGCCAGTGGCTGTTTGACCTAGTCCAAAGGAATAACAAACATACAAAACTTTATAAGCATGAGCTATAGTAACTGACTTTGAAAAAGACAAAAGAAGAAGGAAAACCAAGTTACTTTGAGGTATGATACCAGGGCCTGCATTTCATGTTACAAATTTTGGTGAATAAATGATAACCTTTGTGGTAAGGAAGGCTAGTTATTAACTGCATTTTTTAATGCGTAAGATATCATTTATTATTCATGTACCAGAGGGTTTAGGATGTGATCCAAATTTCTTTTGGAGAGAGAAAATCTCCATGATGTAGTCTTTCAAGTCCCGTGTACTTGTTGGGCAAGGAAAGGTTTAATAAAACATTGAGAAAGAGAGAAGCAATTAGCTAAGCTGTCTCTAGAGCTTGAGAAGGTATATTCTCAGAGGTTAACTCTGTCCAGGAACTCTAGCTCTACATGGAATTGGAGTGAGTTAAGAAACATTTAATAAAATTAATAATTTCTGAAAAATCAATACTTTTCTAAAACCATAACCTTGTATAGGAACAAAGAATTTTTGGTCAATTTAGAATCAGAAGCTTGTCTCATGATGAAACATATAGGTACAGGGAGGAAGGAAAAGCCATATACCCCCAAATATATTTAATACCCTCACCTGAAGTATGTTATGAACAAAAGCATTAAAATGCATGTCTCCATCCTCCAGAATCAAAGTGGAGTACTTGGTACTTTATTGAACACTCTAAAGACTCTAATTCTAATTCTGTATTTTTGCGAGAATTTAGCAGACAACCTACCTAAAGCTAAAGACTGTTTAATGAAGTGTAAAATTAGAATAAGGACTTTTAAGTGAATTCAAAAATACCATGACCCAGAAAAACACTTAAGTCAATATGGTTATTCATGCACAAACTTTTTTAGAAGGTCTTCTCTTAGGAGTCCTTTTTATATTTTAGTTCCTTTCTCACATACCTCTAAGCTGAAATTTAATTGATTGTGATTGCTGAACAAGTGTCTTTGGTGAGTTTGAAATCTTGCTAAGAGGGAGCTGAAAAGAGATTTTGTTTGATTCTGAAGAAGGAAGATGCTACCTGCCAGTTCCTAATCCTGTGGTCATAATAATTGACCTATATTTGAGAAACATATCACTTGATATGGTAAATATGGTAAATTCGCTTGAGATCCAGAAGAAACAATAATACATGATGAGAAAAATGAATGGACAAGAAGTATAGTGACATAGTATATCGCTTACTACAGCTGTTTGTATTTGATGCATGATTCATTTGTTGTGATTTACCTATCCCCTGTCCAGTAATCCATGTCTGCCCAACCCCATTCTTCCCATTCCAGACCTTTAAGCAGCTTTCAGAGAGCTGCCATATTCCAAGAACAAACACCTTGTCAAAAAACTGCTGGTTTTTCTGCTACTGTCAGCAGGAAGAAAGAATCACATTTTTCACAGGGTCAAATGTTGCATGCAGGTACTTGCAGTCTGAATCATTCTCTAGTCTACAGTACGTGAGTTTCTCTGTGCAGCTGAAGAAGTCTGGGACTCAACACACAAGGACAGGCAAGTGTATGATTCTGTCATTTTTACTTGACTGATCTGTCTTTTAACATGGAGCCTTACTAACAGAGACTGCTTAGGTGGACTTTACAGCAGTCCAGATTTTCAGTATCTTCTAAATAAGAGGGAAATTTGTAAAATATCTTCTGGTGATGCAAGTGAGGTACACCCTCAGGAATGACAGATGGTTGAACTGAATCATGTTGCTATGGTCAGACTCATTCACTAGTAATGTTCTAGGTAGTGACTGATAGTGACAGGCTCAGCATGACATTGGTGGGGGGTACTCATTTAATGAGTAGGCTGGAGAACTATTTACACTTTGTAAAATCTGAAGTAGGAGGTACACAGTGTTGTAAGAAATTTTCCTTGTTCCTTGATGTAACTACAGATTGCAGAGTCCAAATTACAGCCTTAGCTGTTTGGCTTTGTGCACTGGTACTCAGTGATTTTACTGGTAGTCTAGATAGCTCTAGCCATAATATAAATACTAATAACCATTACTATAATTAAGTTTCTTACTAGTAATATGAACAGCTAACACAAAATTAACAGGACAGAAGGAAAAAGACCCCAAATTTACCAGCCTTTTAAAGTAAAATTTTCTTCTACCAATAATGTTATTTGAATAAGTACTTTGTGTATTAAAAAATATTTGCATGAAACACAGCTGTTAAAGCTTTGAATTGAATATTAGAATGAAATTAAGAAACAACATTTGTTGAATCTCAGTGTAGTACAAAATGCTGCAAATACCACTAACATTCATTCACTGAAGTATAATCTAACTCTTCTAACATAGTGAAATTCATGCTTGTGCAGATGGCTCCCACATGGCCCATGCCTCATTTAAATCCCTCTTAATCCCTCTTTTGAGAATTCAAGTTGGATTTATGCAATTCATAGTCCTTGTAGTGACCCTCTGTCTATAGTGAATTTTATACTGTGCTGCCATTTTATTTCTATTGCCACTTTAAGCTGCAGTATGTTTACCAAATTAACCCTGTGTCCCAGCATAATTCAGTCAAACTCTTTCACAGCTGTGAACACCGTTACTTTTACCTTGCTCTTCTTCCTCTTACGTCGGAATCGCAGAAGTTCTTTATGCTGCCTTGACACAAAGTTTACAGCTGCGTACTCCAAAAGCGCAGAAAATACAAAGAGCAGACACACTGCCATCCAGATGTCAATCGCTTTGACGTATGATACCTATGGAGAGGAGATAGGAGAAGCCTGCGTATGTTAAAACCACAGATATGAAGTTTAGTATTTCATGTCAGGAGGAAGTGCATTAATATCTCCACATCCCAACAACACTTTTATTGATTAAAACTTAACGTGAAAGTTAGATAATAATAATAACAACAATTCAATCTATAAATGTTAAATTTTTGTTAAAAAAAAATTACAAAATGTGTTAAAATCATTAACAGTTCCTAATGGTGTACTGTGTATTACATCACAGACCAAATAATCCACAAGAAACACATGCTCTTTTTTCATTTGTCACATTGAGATCTGTGAATGACACTAAGAAAGCAAAAAATAGCTTGTAGTGGGATCAGTGGGAGTTCCTGTATTAAAATGATGTGGCTGAAATCTCCTGGAATAAAAATTAGGTAGAAGGAGATAGGCAGAGAGGTCTGGTGTGTCGATTCTCCACTAATATAGACACCGTAAATCAAATATATAGTTTCAAATTAGTCCTGTAGTTTTGACACAGTGAAAGGACAAAAATCAGAGACAGAATAGTGCTCATGGCAATCCTGTATTGCCAAGATCAGATGCAGGACATAATCTGAACCTAGAAAGCAGGGCCTAGTCCATCTTTGCAGATCTACAAGAGTTTTTTATATAAGCAAGCATACTAACTTCAGGCCTCAAAATGTGACAAAAATCATCTGCAGCTCTCTGTTAGCCTCTTACATTATTGCTTTTCTGAGTTTTTAGAAAATTCCATTTTATCTGTTGATGCTAACTTCGGATGCGTTCAGATCCATCTATTTGAGACATCAAGCATGCTCAACTCTGTTAGGGCTACCTGTTTTACTTAACAAAGAAGTTAATTAGACAACCTAAAAATATCATGTTAGAACATTATAATACAGAAGTGGACTTAGTGTATTTTTATTGTATACATTTTATTTCTATTAACTGCAGTGGCACATGGTCAAGTAATAAGTCTTGAAAGAGAAAATATTTAAAGCAATTACAATTGAGAAAACTGAAATAGTTAATCATAGAGATAAACTTTAAATGATTTACGTTGTGTTGAGAGCCATTTTTATGCAATTGTTTGGAGCTATTAGGGTTCAAATTTTTATACATTTTAATGTGAATTTAACATAATGATTAATGTAGTACAAACAAAGGAAATTTTGCCCACCTTTGGAAGAGATGCTCGTGAACCTGAGCTTTGTGTTGTCATGGTCAGTACAGTTGTTATGCCTAAAGCCACTCTGGCTGGAGCTGCATCCATATTGATCCAAAATGACACCCAGGAAAGAATGACGATCAGGAGGCTCGGTATGTACATCTGGATGAGATAATAACCCATCTGCCTCTCGAGGTGAAATCGGACTTCAATACATGTAAACTTTCCTTTTTACAACAAAGAAGAAATATTAAATAGAAATAGAATATTTTTATTGCCAACAACTAGCATACATTCTTAAAGAATGAATACTCTGTCAAATATATTTGGTCACTATAAAAATTTTAATGTTTTGAATTCTCTATAGTGATTTTTAATAAACACAGTCCTCTTTATAACAGGAGTATCTACTGTAAAGAAAAGGGGCAGAAAACCTGAAAAATTAAGAGTTTGATAAGCTCTAAAATTCTTATTTTCTTATAAAAGACAAATTCAGTTATGCAATTCATTACGACAATAGGAAATTTCTTCTGTGAGATCACAAATTTTTTGCCATGAATGGTTTGGAAATCTTTGTACAAAGAAAATGCTTGCTTCCCCATTGTATAACATCTCCTTTATGTTTTGGTTCAATTATAAGTTTAATTATATTTTTGCTAAACTAAAAATTAGGAAAAATATAGTGAGATCAGTGTGGGGATTAGGTTATCAATAGGAGAATCTGCTAAATCTTGCCCTTAATCCTCATTCAGACTGTTCCAGCTCATAAGTGAAATGACCAAGTTTCAAGTACATAAGGAAGACTAGAAAGACCAGAGATTACGAAACTTTAGAAAGGTAATTAAATAACCTAGTTTTATCCAGGTACTGAACATAAAGCAACTTCTATTGGTTTAACCAAACCAGAACAACAAAAAAAAAAATTATTTTTACCTCATCAAAATACCATGAACCCATATTTTTATATTATCCAGATTTTTGTGGGGTTGGTTGTTTGGTTTTTTTTCCCCACCATGTAAACTGTAGATTATTTCACAGATCTCAGCCTGGCCTCATTAGATTTTCTAATTTTGCTCAATGCTCATATTAGTCACATAAGAATGGTGCTGAAGGCAATGCTGTTACTGTAAGTGGTATATACATAAAACAGTTTCTCACAGCAACAAATACACACAACTCAGTTTTCTTCCTTATTTTGAGTGAAAATATTTCCTAATTCCAAATTTAACAAGGAAGGCTGTATAGTTATATATTTCTTAAGAGATATGAAGGTCTTTATTTATGTTTTCCAGTAGTTTTTAATAGATATTTTTACTAATCAGTTTTTATTTGCCAAAATGCCATTTTATAAAAAATTGTTTCATATTAATAGTGATTTGGTATTTATCAGATTTAAAAAAATTATGTAATGGACTTACGACCTCGTCCTATACTAATATACTATATTGTGGTTTATTCTGTCACAATAGTGTTAGGCATACAGAAAAGAACTTCAGATAAAGTCAGATTGAAATGTTTTTATTTTAGGGATATTAAGTGCTTGGAAAAATTATTTGAATTTCATTATTTTCATGACAGTTCTTTTAACAGGCCACTAGTTTTTTCTATGATGCCATAATGAATGTAATTTCATGACATTTTTATTCTGCTGAGGCACTAAAAAATTTAGGAAGACATTTGTTATGATGTTCAATTTTCAAATTACATTCTCTATCTCAGGAATTTTATTTCTGCAAGCTCAATTAGTTCCATTCCTAATTGCCAGCATTTTCTGAAACTTATCTACAGTCCCAAAATCTGTGTCCCAGGTCCTGACTCAACCATCTGCTGCCCCAGCTTCAAGACTGATTGCTGCTTCAGTCACAGGATGAATCTCTGGTTTAAAAAAGTGAATGAGAATTTTGGTGTTTACTTCAGAAAAGGCCAGGATATTCCCTTACGTTTCTCTTCCATGATCTTCAAAAGATTACCTATGCAGTATAGTCTTTCACTTAGCAGTTCAGAACACCCCACGTAACCAGAAGTTCTGTACTGACTGGCCTTGGTCAGAATCATGTTATTACTTCAAACTGGTTCTTACCCTGAAGATTTCTTTTTTTTTTGGAACATTCATTCAGATAATTCAGCAGCCTTGGACAGCAGCAGTCTCTCATACATCACAGTAAATCATGGTGGTAAGGAGTAACAGAAATGCATCGGCCCAATCTAGGTCTAAGCAATGCCATTTTATTTGGCATCATATTAGTAAGAATTATTCAAGATGTAACATTTTCTTCTTATAAGGTCCTATGTTCTCCTTTCAAAACAAATTAGGAAGGAAAACGAAAGAGCATCAGAGTGCGTAATATATGCATATGCATATGCATATATGGAGTGTCAATAAACATTGGCTCTTTCTTTTATGTTGGTTTTTTTCCATCCGGAGAAATGTGGGATAAGAGATCTGAGTTTCTTTCCTGAGGACTCCAGTGGACTTGAAGTATTACAGGCCACTCAGCACAAAAATTCTGTGGTCCTAAACAGTGAACAGTAAATAATATAATAGCTCTGGTATGGATTATTTTATGTGGTTGCAAATTTGACAGATCTAACTGAACTAAGGAGAAAGAGAAGAATAGTTGTGAGCAACAGAATCCTAACAAAATTAAAGAGATTCTAAATGAAAGAAGTGAAAATAGAATATATTGTAATCACAGGGAAGGAGAGAAAAAAGCAGGGATTATGAAGAGGCCAGAAATAGGACTGAATGATGTGTCAGAGAAATTATATGGAACAATCTTTTTGCTTGGTTTTGTGTTTTTGTAAATACGATTGGCCAAGGGAAAAAGACCTACAAAACCTATAACACCAAGACCAAGCAAAAACTTGGAAAAAAAAAAATAAAAAAAAATTGGAATGAATGTGCCTCAAAGTAGATGAATACCTTTGTTTAGCTCCACAACATGTGTGGTTTAGAATCTTGCCTTTGTTTTAGACCCAGCAATTTTATGGACTTGACAGGCATATGTCCAGTGCTTCCTAGTCAAGATTACTGTGTTCCTCCCTTCCAGTACAGCACTGAAAAATTAATATAGAGCAACTCTCCAGGAAGACTGGTGGCTACCCAGCTAGATGCTCTGTTGCTCCACTGCTGAGTACTGGAGAAAGGCAGAACATGGAAGTCAGTCTCAGCATTGCAGTTGCAGCAGTTGCTGGTCTAAGTGTGAAAAAGTTGATGTTAGTTTTTGCCCTTCCTGACTGAAACCAGAACCACCTGCATAAACTTGGCTAACGAAGCAGAGTGGAAAAAGAAAACACTTGCACTAGCAGATGTGAGCTTCAGCTAGGAGGCAGCCAGCAGAGGCTGTGCTGTTGTTTCCCACCTGAAGCAGCATCCAGCTGCAGGCCTCCTTTCTCTTCCTGTGTTCCATTTCACATTCAAAGCCAGGTTAGCTGTGGTTTAATCTATTTGACTGCTGGATACTTGAATGGATCAGAAGAGACATACCCAGGAAGTCATCTCAGCTGGGGAATGAGATAGACAAGCAGATAAAAGCATTGCTCTAATAATTCATTTGAAGTACATGAAAGGTAAGCTCTAGTTCATTTTGATATGCACTGTGACTGTTGCAAAGAGTGCCTAGTGGGAGGATAGGAATCCCTCATGGTATTGTGGCTTTGCTGAGGCTGAGCGACAAATTAAGACCTGATGGTAGTTTCAGACTAAAGCTAAATATAGATGTGCACACAATCCCTAAAATGGACAGATTTTTGTAATCCAAAAGAAGAAAAAACTATTGAGGGCTTCCTAAAGGATAAGCATTTTCCCTGGAATCAGGGTTACATTTTTTGTGTTTGTAAGTCTAGGCTAACCAGGAATTTAAGTGTACTAAAGGAGCCAAAAGCACTGACTTGATGAATGTTGTACCTATGCATGTGAAGTGAATGTACTGGTGTATGTGCATGGTGAAGGTGCATTTTTGTCTCTTACCCATAATCTTTGGTAACCACAATGTTAGAGCTGCTGGACTGGCATGATTTCCATGCAATGTCCGTGCTGAAACCATTAATGTAGTGGAAAAAAAAAAATATTGTAATCAGTCTTTATGATTTTTCCTTTCCCCAGAAAAGACAGTTTATTTGGAGTCAGATCACATACTTTTTGTTGTTGTTGCTTTTGTGGCCAACTGTGAATAAGCCAGGAGGAGCAGTTTTCTACTTCAGGTCATCTTCACACTACACAGCCTCTGCTGACTGTGGCACATGCTGTTTAAAAAGTGAGCTATGCAGGCAGCAGTATGCTTTGTGTCATTACTGTCACTAGGGTGGGCTGTGCAAGGGAAATCAAGCATAAGTAGTAAACTCAGGCCATAAAGAGTCCTCTTTATAATTTCATCTGTCTCAAACAGTCTCAGAGGTAAGAACTGGTGGGACTTTAAAATATTTGTCTCTTTTTAGCAGCCCTTAAGATGTGTTTTGGGGAAAGTTTTTCTTACTGTACCCCTATAATGTCATAAACCCAGGAAAGCTGAGTAGTTGTTTCTGAAGCTGTACAGAAAGTTTTAATAAGGGGGAATCACTTCAGAATTCTGAGTCAAGGAAATAGTGTGCCTGAGAAATAATTAAGAAAGGAGTAATAAGCATTAAATCACAATGAAATTAAAAATTAATAGCACAATTATAAAATAAATTAAAAATTAAAAATTAAATATAAAATGAATAAGTATAAACAAACAAGGAAAAAACTAAGCATGCAGAGTTCAACTGTTAATCCATGCAGAATGAAGAGTTATCTGCTGAAGGTTCTTTATTCTTTAGATAGTTGTAAATGGTAGTCTGACCTTGTAAGTCATTGATAATTTTAATAAATGATTTACTGTGAAATATTTTATGGATATAGAGAGGACTGTGGCTTAAGGACTATACAGCTTAATGAAATTACATTAATCTATTTATTTAAAATAAGAATCTTATGCTTGCTGAATAAAGATGATTTAAAGCTTATCAAAATTGAACTATGTTAAGCAAATCTGAATAAATCTTTATGGAGCTCTGCAGAATATACGTCTTGGATCTGGGAAGCAGATATTTCATATTCTGATTCAATTCATCTGTCAATATGAATGTGGACTACACAATTCTGTTTTTGCCAGTGACTGATAGCCAACAAGCAGCCAGCCTAGCAGCCAAAATATTGCTAGCTATGGAAATTTACTAACAGAATCCTGGGGCAATTGTACTGTGATGATGTTCCTTTGCTACAACACTTCATTTTTCCCCTTGAAAAATGGCTAGAGACACAGGCTTAGCATGAAATTAGGTACTGAGAGACAGCGTGAAAGGAGAGAGTGAGACTTCTTCAGTGACTAGGATGTGCCCAACTTAAATGGCTGACTTAGATTTAAATCTCTTATTACAATGGAGAGCTTCTCCCATTTGCATGTTTTTTGGAAATCAATTTCTTAAGCAGCTAAATTCTCTACTGCCCATATTCCGACAGAGATCCTAAGTTCAAAATGAGCTTGAAAATTGCATTAGACAGAGTATTTACTCCTAGATGTTGTTATAAACCTCTGCTGTGTTTGCCATTATTAGACTTGTAAAAACCACAGTTTCTTATTTTATGTGGAAGAGATAACATTGCAAAAGCCAGCTGATGTGCTTTTCTATATAGAAATAACAGTAATGACAGTTCTTTCTTCTAAAGACATAAGTTAAAAACTCTTCTTCCAATATGTAACAATAGGTGGACTCAAGAAACAGATTTTTTATGGATTGATGTAACATGGCTATTGTATCTTATACCTTTGACTGTTTCCTGATGCTTAATACCTTGGATTCACAGGTTCTTACTAAATGGTTGTCATTGCAATGCTTTGAGTATTCCTATCTACTCTCTATACAAGGTCAAATATTTACTCAAATGTCTGTTGCAGGAAAACGCACACTGAGGATAGTTCATGACATATAATATATATTGCAAATAAGATCTTTCTGCATGCCATCACCGCTTTGCAGTATCTTTCCAGCCCTTCCCTAATGCTGGCTCTGGCAATTGTCTCATCCTGAGTTGAGAGGCTTCAGAATGCTAGGCAGTAGAAAGCTAGTCCTTTAAATACGTGTGTGTTAAAGCCCCAGACAGATGACATTTTGATCAGTATTGTCCTGAGACAAAATCATTCATCATGTAATTATAGTAAGTGTCCTGCATATATAA
This sequence comes from Pardalotus punctatus, assembly GCA_013400915.1. Classification (NCBI taxonomy): domain Eukaryota; kingdom Metazoa; phylum Chordata; class Aves; order Passeriformes; family Pardalotidae; genus Pardalotus; species Pardalotus punctatus. The sequence goes on along the minus strand of VZTX01008513.1, from coordinate 778,929 downwards.
ACTCTAATGTTTTATCTAGTACACAGGATGGAATCACCCTGGCAAAGATTATTGTCTTTAGTGAGAATGTGGCTATTGACTCCAAGTGTCTTCAGACAAAATGGACTGGTGAAAAAAAGAAAAAGACCCCAAACACCAAATAAAAGACTTTCTATTTTTAAAATTATTAATATTGAAAGGAAATTTTCTGAGGACAATTTTATCTTCTAACTGAAAAAACTGCTTAGCCAAAAATAGACAGTCTCAGGAGCACCAGCACTTTTCTACTGACTTTTGTTGTGTGCTTTCTTTTTTCTCTGCATCTGCTAAAATAAGATTGCAATTAACATCTCTTGGCAACACTGTGTAACACACAACACTGCAATCAGAATAGCAGATGATTTTCACAGAGAGCATGAAGGAGAATGAAATACATAAATTGACTTTTCCATGAAACAATACTGTCCCTTTTACTTTGTCTCCTGTTTGAGTCATTATCAAAGAAAAGCAGTCTACTTGATTTTACCTTGTTCAGTAAAGATGTTTCCTTTTTATTTTTCCAAGAATGTGACACTGTTTTTGGGGAGGAACTCTGCTTTACTTACTGTTGAAATACAGCTAAATGCTTTCTGATCCTTTGCCTTCCGGTGATAAAATTTCTTAAACAAAAAATAGAATTCATAGGTTGTGTGTGTGCAAAGCATGTTATTTAAATATATTGTACCTATAAAACTGAATACATATAAGTGAATTTAGCTGAAATTATTTTCATACCTTTCTAGGAAGGAGTCAGGATAATAAAAAAGCACTTGGTAAGTGCAGTCTCCAGAAACTTTCCAATTTGCACTTTAATATAAATTGCATTTTGAGTGCATTTTGCTGATAAAAGCTGCTTATAAAAGTACTAGTTTTCCTCATCACAAAATAGTTAAAACACTGTATCTCTCTTCATACAACTTGAATAGAAATTATGATTTTCCAGGGTCTAGCATATAGAACTAGACAAGTTCTCATGTATATGTCACTTCTCTATGTGGCTAAAGCCAAGATTCACTAAACAACTCTAGGAATGTACTACCCTTCAGTTTTAGTTTGAAGTCACAGTCTGTGGATATCAGAAGCATACTGAGGGAAATCAGTGCTGATTCTGTCACCTGTCTTTGACTACATAAATTCCTGGACAGGAAGGAAGTGTCTTTACATAGCTTCTTTAAAAAAAAATACTGAGGCAAGTGGTAAACTTGACATTGGTGTAAGACTGATAATGACCTCAGTAAAAGATAGTTGAAAATAAATATAGAAAGGAGAACTATTTTTTTTTTCAGCTTGATAAATTTGCACTTGCAGTTCTCATGTCCCTCAGAATGGAGAATCGAGCTCTACTGAGCAGGACCTTTCTATGCTGGAGAACCAGCACAGCATCATGGCAAAGACAAAAGCACAGATCTGCGATGAGGATTGAGTTACTCTCTGTACTGATACAGGCTGGGGATGGACAGGGTAGGCATCAGTTCTCCCAGGCCTGGGAGCCTGGGAGATATCAAGCTGAACAGAAGTCTTGTGATGTGAGCCTAGTCATGTGCTGCACTGTGTTAGAAGGGGCAGAGAGGGGAGAAGTATAAACTAGAGACATCTGGATGTAACATTTCTACTTCCAGGACAGGTGATGAATTTTTATTTAATGAATCTTTAAGGTAGAATGCTCAAATTTTGATCAGTGCAGGGCTAACAGTTGTGGCCTCTTTCCCCTTGAGAAAAATGTATTTTTGGAATCAGACAGTGGCATTTTCTGCATCTAGGGATGGTCACATCCTCAGCCTACCACAGACTCTGTTTGTTTTCCAAAGTGTTTATAATTTCTTCTTTTTCAGTGAAGGAATGAGCAGCTTCAGAGATTTCTTCTTTTACAGAATACTTTCTGTAAAAAAAGTACAAACTTTGTTTTTGGAGAAATGGTTTATGAAAAAAAAACGAGGGAATTAAAAAGTCATGTCTTAAAAATCACTCCTATATTCTCAAAAAGCGTGGTTTATGTGTTTGCCAACACACGTAGGAGTTTGACTTGTTGGCAGGGTAAGGATCAAAGTTCTGTCCCCTTTAATCACTGTCATTATCAAGCTGGCAGCAAAATGGCTGAATTTAAGGCACTAGGTCAGTTGAGGGTGAGACCTAGAAGGGCTACAATGTAAAGGTTGTCAAGCAACTTTTTTGACTTTATGGGGGAACAAAAGGCATCATGTGAAAAAACTGTGTTTGGGATGTGTGTGTTAGGAGGTCAAATGGGGAGTGGAGTTAGGAAAATATGCTGTTCATCCAAGATCGCAATTGTCAGAAATGGTCACACACAGAATCTATCAGTTCGGGAGGTGAGTGTAGCAATCATAGCTCCACTGTTCCAGGACCACTACATCTGTTTCTTTGATCCAAAAAGCATTATTAGACCTAAGAGCTCTGAGAAGCATCACCCAAGTGCCAGTGTAATGCATTATCTGTGGTGCAGGAATAAAGCCAAGACTCATTTGTGCCTGTTGGCTAATGCTATTATGTATAAATTCATGCTGCTGTATATTGGGCTTTTTGCAGCTGTGATTGAAATTATCTGTGATCGAAATAAAATTTAAGTGTTGCATAACAGTCAAGGGAAGCAATTAATGTCACATAGGAATGTGGCAAAGCGATACTATCCTTGCAACATAAATGGTTCATATGTGATTTTTCTGGTTGTTATGATTCTACTTCGCTTCCCAAATTGGTCACTGCAGATATGCCTGTGGATGCAAAACATGGAAATTATCAGAAATGTTGTTGTGTCACTTCAGAACACAAGATTTGATGAGCCATTTTGCTGTACTCTTGCTGAAACGGTTACGTCTCTATATTTAGATACAGTTCATATTTTGAGCTCTGGTTACAGTGAACCATTTTCAATTGGGCATGAAACACTGATGAGACATGCACTGATGAGTTTCCACATACTGTCCTGAAGCTTCATGTTAATTTGCTTCACAGGGAGAATTTTGGGATTTTTTTTTCTGTTTTACAGAATGTCTCAGAAGAGCTTTCCATCTAGTGTTATAACTAAATTTAATTTGAAAACTCTTCTTTGGTCACTTATTGCATACCACCTGCAGTTGCTTAGCATTATTTTAAGAACTCTTTTTATCTAATCTGTCATAGGCCAGAGAAATAGACTTCACATCAAGTTTTGAAAATTTATTTTTAAAAATTTTGGTTCTTGTGCAGTATCCTAAAGGCATATTGGCCTGCGCTGTCTCATTTCATATGCCTTAAGAAAGCACCTTACTTCATATATCATGATCATATATCCAAATGACATACTGAAAATAATGGCTGTTGTCTTTTAATATAATGTTTATGGTGTTTCAGCCTATAAATGGTATTGATAATACTGGTTGTAACACAGAAATAAAAGGAATTCTTACCTTTCTAGAAACCAAACCCCTCTAATCTGATTAAATTTGATTCATACTGAAGATTTGAATTTTTTTTAAAAAACAGCTTTGGAGAAAATACTGTTATCTTGGAGAGTATCACAATAAATGTAGTCCTTCATGGGTAAGACCACCTTTTCTTTCTGATATGCCCTGCCAGGGTTCTAGATCAGTACCTGTAATTTTGGTGCTGAACATCAGAGCAGGGCACTCAGCTGCTTCCTCTGGTGAGGACGTACCCTCCCACCTGCACACAGTGCTGCTCAGCATCAGTGGCGCATTTTTCCCCCCTGCCCATCACAGGCAGGTCCCACAGCTGTGCAATTGCCTTATCTTTTGCTGACATTTTTTAACATCCCCATCCTCTAACTGCATCCAGGCTTTCAAGGGTTCTGTGTTATCCTCTAACTGCATCTAGGCTTTCAAGGGTTCTGCGTTATCAAGTGCCTTGATATTTTTGTGGACAAATTAAATGGTTTTTCAGTAGAGGCATGAACTTTCCAGGATTATGGGTTGTACTCACATTTTAGAGCATGTTTGGACACAGAAATGCAGAATACAACAGGCCTCTGATTTGCCATGCTATCCTTTAGACTTATAAACCCCTCCTCTCACCTAAATGGGGCAGAATTGCATGGAGACAAGCACACTTGGAGCCACATGTTGAGAACCATGAGGCCTCACATGCAGTTAATAGCATCTGTTGCTCCTGCTTCTCCACTCAGGTTAGGGCCACAGTGAAAAAACAGTACATATAAGTTGACCCCTTGTAACCTAGTATAGTATACCTAGGCATAGCATATTTTCCTGTTTTCCCTTGGATGAAAATTAATACCAAGTTAAATAGGCTTGAAACATAGGTTGTGAAGAAAAATGTAGTGCCTTCAGAATATTGAAAAAATGAAGTTTTAGTCAAAAGCACAAGGTTTAAACTCTGATGACTACAATGTAAATTCTCACACAAATGAGTAAGAGTACAACTCAATTTTGGATGAAGTGTTTGGAAATCACTGGAAATTCTGAAATTTTCAAGCAAGTTTCCATTCAATATCAGGTTAAGCATCACAGTAATGTCTTAATTTCTCAGTTAGAGATTTTTGGTGCATCATATTATGCAAATGTACTTTAGAAAAATGTTAAGAATACTCTGTACCATGATTTCTCATTAGTTAATATCATATACAGGGTATAAAATACAATTACAGACACATGGCACAAAAGCAGGAGAATCCTAAAAAGGAAGAGTAAGTTGCTTGTATATCTCAAAGGAGACAGTGGAAAATAATTAAAATAAAATTTTCTTATTTGTCATAAGGATTATGGTAGAAAGGAAAAGAGGAATAATAGGAATTTCTAGATTATAATTGACAAAGATATGTCTGAGTGAAAAAATTACTCTGCTATAAGATATGTATCACAAATTTTAGAAGGTTTTAAAGGATTATCCAGACATTAGTATATGTACAAGAGTAGTGCATATTAAGTATTTCCAGTTTATTTTAGGGAACACTTCAAAATGTCTCTATCAATATCTTCCTACTCTAAATGGAAATTATTAGAGAACCTTCCTTTCTCTTAGGGCACCACTGCAACTGTGATAAAACTCTGTTTTGAAAAGTACTCCTCCTTAATTCTGGTTGTAAGAGGACATTCCTTATGAACACCACCTATTTAATTTTCTCTCCCTGACATTTCAGCAGAATCCAAATGAATCATTCTAAACTTAAATTTTAAGATATGTTTAATCATATTAGAGAACAAATATTAAAATATATATGGATTAGAATGGAGCATTCTTAGGCTTTGCTTTTCAGGATTATTGTGCTTGTGATTTTTCAGTTATTGATATAGTTTTTCACAATTAAAAATGAAAATATAATAACTGTATTATTAATGTAAATCCCCTCCTTTTTCAAATAATCCCAGAGATGAGCTAAATATCTCAGCTCTACAAAGGCTTCAATTCAGTATCATAGAATCACAGAATTATAGAATGGCTTGAGTTGGAAGAGACCCTAAAGATCACCTAGCTCCAACCCTCCTGCCATGGACAAGGATGCCTTTTACTAGACCAGGTTGCTCCAAGCCCCATCCAGGCTGGCCGTGAACACTTTTGGGGATGGGACATTCACAGCTTCTCTGGGCAACCTGTTCCAGAGTCTCATCACCCTCACAGTAAAGCATTTCTTCCTGGTATCTACACCTACTTTCTTTCAGTTTGAATACATTTCCCCTTGTTGTGTCACCGCATGCTCATGTCTATTTTCTATACCTGGCCATTGCACACTAAGAATGTTTTCAGCTCATTTGCATTGCCCCCTTGCTGTATGAACTAGGGCAGGAATAACTGGCTTGGCAGCCCTGTGTCCCTTTTTCTTGACTGAGCCAGGCTATGATTAGTACACAGCACACAGACCTTTGGATTTCAATAGTGCTTCAGATCGCACACTGTAAATGTGGTCAAGGCACCAGCTGAATAAGTAAAACTCCTGAATGAACATCTCCTGAATTGTTTGAACTCTGTAATTTCTTAAGGTAACTAAAATTGAAGTTTGGCCAGTCTTCAGGTAGGTTTGTTTTGTTTGTCAGTTATTTAAGGCTTCATTATCTTGCACAATGCACCTGTATGTTTTAAACCTCTTCTGAATTCAGTGAAAACATTTTCAAAATACCCCAACTGTGACATTTATTATAACAATAAATGTTAAATATCTTTTCAGTTGTAATCACTTTCCTACCTGTATTGTAATGTTTGGTGCAGTAACATAAATCCTTTTCTTCTTTCAAGAGAAACTGTGGTAGAGTGAGACCTTCTGCTACTTGAACTGCTCCCTTTTCTTGCCACTCAAAAATGAGATCGTTCATCGTGTATCCAACTAAAACAAAGAAAAAACCCAAATAAATTCTAAGTCAGTTGCAAACTTTGAAAAGGAGTAATATAAAAAATTATAATATTTTAAGTAAGTGTTATAAAAAGGAGGTAATACAGAAGGTCTGCTTGTACATGTTAATTACAAATTTTATCTGCCCTTCTATACCATACTGAATTAGAACACACAAAAAGGCTGTCTTATGAAACTCTTTTTAAATCTTAATAATTATATACTATATTAATGCTTTGGATTCAACAAAAGCATCTAAATTAGCTAAACATCCAGATGTCTTGGGTGCTTGCCCTCATCTTGCCCTTCCCATAACATGAAGGATAAACCAGGTCCTTCACACTCAGATCTCTTCCTCCTTTTACTTGAGGTGAAATGTGGAATGTCAAAGCTGTGTTTATGCGTTTATGTCAATGTGAATGGTTTGGTGCAAATTGTTCAAAGACAACAATGAATTACAAGTTCTGCAGTAGTATTAGTTGAATTGAAAAACTGCTTTTCTCTGAAACTGGAGCAACACATGGGAAAGCAATAGATTATAATTTTCTCATATTAACTGGCTGTGACATATAATGATATCAAAAAGCACTCAGCTTTAATATTCAGACTCCTGCAGTTGTCCATACCTCATGCATGCATGCATAAGATTAGATACAACAGCAAAAGCCATACTAATCAATGGTCAGATTTTGTAAAGGACAAGTAGTTTTTGTTTCTATTTTCCTCTCTCAGATGAATATTTGCATGGGATACATGGGATATTATTGGGGAAAATATCTCTATTTCTTCTGAATATGTGGTCTATTAACTTTCCCAGACATTTTATTCTAATTTTCTTTCTGAATAGATTTTATCTGGTTATTATAACTGGGGGGGGGGAAGCAAAAAAAAAAAAAAAGCTTCATATTCAAATTTGAGCCACATATACCAGAAGGAGAAAGGAGAATTTTTTCATCGAATTTATACAACTTCTAGCGTCTTTGCAATATTTCCTTTCTGCTTTAGTCCAGTGCTAATGAGCTGTTGAAGATAACCTACTGAGAACTGGAAATTTTTTTAACCTTTAAGTAACAAATTATTGTTTAAAGTATTTGGTTCAAAACTTTGTAAGAGTAACTGTCTGCCCAAAATTACTGAAATTTTGAGTTCCAGCAAAAAAAGTAACCTCTTTAGTGTGTGGCTATAAATCTTACCCCTGTTATATTCAGTGACTTCATTACTTTTTTAATACACCTATAAATGCTGTTCAGTGACCTGCTCTGCTGACCTGAAAACTGAGATACACTTCATCTTTTCTTATCTACATTGAATGAACCTAGGAGCTAAGAATTAGTGTTTATAAATGTAAAAACGTTTTCAACACTTCTTCTTCCTTCTAAATTCTAGATATTTCTTTTGCGGAGAACTTTTCTATAAGGTATCCACAGGTAATCTGGCTGACTGTTGGTTTACTTGGCATTTTTTTGAGGCTGGGTGAATATGGCAAAAATGAGACCATATACAATTAAATAAATATTTATTTAAGAGCAGACATTACTCAAGTCACTACAAGCATATATCAACTGTGCAGGGAAACACTAGTTTTTCTTATTGATTGCATAATATTCCATCATCACTGTTTTAAAATTCACTATTAAATGCCATAAACTGGGAAAAATCGAAGTATATATCTTACCAAACTTCGCATGAATTCAGACAAAAAGCAGTTGTGTGTAAAGCAGATTACCATTTGAAGCATGTAGATTATGGCCAGAAGTGATATCTCCTGAGTAAAACTCATTGAACTGGCAAGAAACAACTGCTGTGTCAAAATGTATTTCACTAAATCAGATTCATTCATCTCTAATGGAAGCATTTAATTTTGATTACCTACCCTGCCCACTAATTCTTCTATAATGCATTATAGTAAAAATGATAGCAGTGTATTCAAAATGCTGGTGTAGTAGTAGTAATTAATTTTTGTCATATGTACATATTAAATGCCTAAATATAGCTTTAGCATTCAATACTGTAAATTCAGTTTTGTAAGTCAAGGTCATAGTCATAAAGAAAATGTGTCATAAAATATAGAGAACTTAATGCAGATGTGAGTTTATGTTATACTAAATAAATTTAAAATAGTACAATGTTTCCACTAGGTATGCTAAATTAAATCAAAAGAAAATATTTTTTTCAATTAATTTTATGGAGAGGACCTGCTGAATAACACAGTGCTTAACCCTCAGAATGCTTATGGTACTGTATGCATTGTGCATAAGAGGAAAAAGGCATTTCTATAGAAATCACTCTTTAAAACAATCAGTGGTTACCATACTGTCATATAGATTATTACAGTTTAGGTGTGTGGTGTTATATACGCAATGAGCCTAGAATACAGTCCTCTGGCACCCTAATTTTGGGACCTCTGCTGACTAATTGTAATAACTGTCCATGTCCTGTTCTAGAAATACTAAACCTGAAGTCCACCTGAGCTTTTGGTTCTTGGCTGCTTGCTACCTGGTTAACAAATGTGCATTATCTTTAAAGCAATTTAAAAAAATGTCATTCAGTAACATAAATTTAACTAAAAATCTAAATGCCTGTTGCTGATATTGGTATGCTTTTGAAGATTAGAAATACACTTTGTGTATTTTCCAAATGGTCAATAAGATAAAATATCTGAGCTGTTGCGTTCCATTACATGGTTAACACTGCAAATGGAGCAGTACACTGTGGTCTTAAAATATGAAGACCTCATTCTGAATAGATGTGTGGTTACCATTACAAGCTTGTGCTATATGTGATAGTTATATTGTTAGACATATTATGCAGCTTGTAAGGACTGCACTGAAATATGTAGTAGTTATAAAGAGCAAGATATCTCTCTTTAAGGCCTATAAGGATTAGGAAGATAATGGTGTCTTTATTATGCTGTTAGGTCCATAAATTCTGAACACACAGAACCTAATAGGCAGGAGAACTGGCACAATCTAGGACCCTGAATTTGAGGAAGTAGAGAAACCAGTATGCAGTAATGACATAGAATGAGGAATTCTATCCCTTGCAGTTTTTCAAGTTTAGATTCACACCTACATAAGCCCTACCTTCTTGATGGTACCTGTTTCTAGATTCTCCTCCTTCTATTTGTTATGCCACAGAAGCCCATGACAAGTACTAATGTACTGATGAGTTTTGCAGTTTATTTATATAGTTTTAGATTAGCAAAAAATATTAAAGATGAGACTTAATAATTTATTATTTCCTATGCAGCTACCATTTCCATGAGGAGAACACTTTATTTTGTTTTCCTGCGAAAGCCAAATTAGAGGAGGGTTTTTGTCAGCTACACATAACTTTAAATGTGTTACCTCTGCTTATAGATGGATGGAATTTCTTCTGTAGTAGACATAAGCACTTAGCTCTTGAATCCTGACTTCTTCTTGGGATTAGACTTGAGGGTAAGGTAATGTAGCACAGTTTTCTGTAGCACAGTTTTCTCTCTGTGCCTTGCTTTTATTTTGTTCTGCTTTCCACAGGAAATGTGGTACAAATCCCTGAAGTCTGTATGTCCAGAAGTAAAAACAATTTACTTCTAAGAACACCTGCCTTTCAGGGTAAACTTTTGCTACATGATGGTTATTCTTATTTGTAAATTCTTGCTGCTCAGTCTCTGTGTTCAGTCTTACAGTGAGCAGCTCACACAAAGCAGCTCTCTTGCTGCTGCTTCATGAGCAGAACATATATATCTGTTACTTATTTGGATTTGATGCAACCCAACATGATAGTCAGCCTCTCATTAAAAGAGAAGTTGGTTGTTTTTTTTTTACTTTGAGGTGGTGTTGATGACTATTATAAATTGCTACCAGATATTTTTATTGCCAGTGGCTGGGAAATACAGTTTTATATAGGAAATTCCTAGTGGCTAAATTTTATTGTTAAAAAAAGGACAGTCAGTCACTAGCCTAGGCAGTATATTAAATGCACCTAGGGTGCAGATCACTGGTGCAAAAAGTGAATCTTTTATTCTACATGAATAGCTGAAAGCAATGGAGGCTGTAATCTTGCATGGTCTTCAGGACCAGGCCAACCTAAACTAAATCAGGTGGGTTAGTAAAGACTTCTGTCACTGAAATGCAGTGTGCTAGGGTTTGGGTTTGCAAGGCATGAATGAGTGAAGGTTGAGGAAGGAAGCAGAGTTGTCAAACTGTGTTTTATGAGACACTAACCAGCTGCTGTGGCTGAAGAGGGTGGTTAGCAATGTATTTCTTTGTCTGGCCACTGTGCAGTACTTGCTCTTAGTTAATTCTATAAAGATATTACTAATTGTATGAAATCTAAGTGGCATCATCATAGGACTATAAAAAAAGGACAGAAAAAACAACCTTGTTATGTTTGAACAGTGGTGTTCAGAAGTTACAAGACTGGTTAGGTTACACTAATACTCTCTCTATTAACCCAAAGTCTGAGGTCTTGCACATCTAAAATACAAAAGCAGGAGGTAAATGGCTGGTAATTACAAGACAAAGATACCATCCCAGGAGGGATGTATTGCCAGAGGGAGTATTTCTCAGGAAAACTCAAGAACTGTGTGAATGCATGGCACTGTAGCCTCTGTGCAAGCAGTTCTCTTAAAGAGCCAAGTCATTTTTAGGAGCCTGAAGTCATTCCAGGTAATTAGCTAATGAAGCATATACTGAGACTGAGAGCTCTGCCTGAGATGAATATGACAAACTGGCAAACTAAGTAGAATTTAGAATTAACTGGAAGGGAAGAGGGCCTGAAACAATTGGGAAACTTGGATTTGGCCTGCAGAAATTTTACTTTAGAAAATTATGTGCGACAGAGTTGGTGATGTGCGACACAATGAAAGTAAAACTGTCACACTTACAGAGGGAGAAGGTGAAAGAGATAAGGCATTGATGAAAAGTGGTTCTCAGGACTTGTGCCTGGAATAGTTGATGGAGGGTTTTGAATATCTGGACATCAAATAAAATGAAATTGTAGTGATATTTTATTTAGTTGATCTAATCTATACAAAACTCTGGCAGATGGTGAACAAGACAGACATAGTAACTTTAGCCTTTAGATGGCACTGAAAATTGTTTAGCTAGAGTGAAAATTTTCAGCATTTTCAATTACAGGTTCCAGGAAAAATTGCAGGAAAAAAGAATGTGATCCTTCTGAAATAGTTCTGAGTAGCAAGGGCATCTACTGTGTCTGGAAAAGAAAAACCAAAGTTTTCTCTTGGTCTGACTCATCTTTCCCAGAAAAACTTATCTTTTGAAAAATGGTGTTGACAAGTTGTTATCAACACTTATTATGAGGTCCCTGAAAGAAAGAATTAGATTGTATCTTTGTTTGGGTCTTTTTTAAACACTACCATTAATAATAAATAGCACCTTTTCATTAATCCAATTTTGAAAGTATAGGAATAAAGCCTGCCTTAAATAAAAGGCTCCATTCAAACCACATCAGTCCACATAACTCCATAAAACTTATTGGAACCAAGGTATTTATATCAGTCACATGCTAAGAGTAGGAAGATTTTATTGTAACTAATTCAGTATCAGTGGCTGGCATTAAAAGCCTGTTATCTCACAGACAAGACAGTGAACATCCACCAAGTTTGTCTTGAAGAATTATTGAAGAGTCTAACATCTCTTCTGCTTCTCTAAGGACTACACTGTTACAGAAAAACAGGTTGTTATTCAAGGCAAGCAACTCCCCTCTACCTTTAGAGACTCTACACCTTTGAACCCACATTGTCCTGGCACTTCCAACATAACTCTTTTTCACATATGCAAAAAAAATTTATTTGCCAAGTTTTTCTACCTTTAGCACACCTTTCCAAGCCATGAGCAAACCTGTGATCCAGCTGAATATCAATATATCCTGTAAATTTTCTACTAATTCTGTTTTAATACAGGAAGGTTTGTGCTTCCCTTGTGTAATTTTAAAATACCTACAGGAATATTAAAACCCAGCTCTTTTCCTCATGTTCCATAAACAGGCACGTGTAGAGCATCAAACAACTGAGCAGAGTATCAGGCTTTTTTGTAAAAGAGAGTTCAGTCCAGCTACAGAATTTATTTTTTACTTTTTAATACCAGTGATTGATTTAAATTCCATTCTCATTTCTTTAATTTTTAGTCAGGTACAGCTCCAAATGTAACACTGGATTTAGTCAGCAAATCCATCAGTTCTTCAGGTATCTAGTTGAGGCAAGGACTACAGTCATGTTGACTAGCGTTATTCTACTACTCTTCTGTTGGTCATCCCATCAGTTTGCCTCCAAGATAGGCTGCCTGCACATTACTGTTCCTAAGAGCATGACAGACATTTGAATTGTGCCCTAAATTCCCAGCAACATTGCAGGGGGAAGATATGACAAAGCTAACGAATCTGGTTTTGGCTTGAGGTTAAAATAAATTCTTCTACATTACTCACTAGAAATATTAGCTTTAGAAATGAGCTGTGATTCATTTTAAGGCCAAATTTATGCTGGAGCTCCAAGAAAGCAGGATTTTATTCAATGTACTTCTGAGCTGCTTTGCAAAGTGTCTGCCCCTTGCACTGCCCTCTGATTTGTTCTGATGGAATCTTTCCCTGGGGAGTTATAGGTTTATTATTCTTAGCCCGAATTTTGGAAAAGAATAACATTACAGCTCAGCACTCTAGCACATCTCTCAAACCTACTATTGCTTGCTGAAGCCTATAGGTTTTCAGCTATCACTTTGATAGCGGGTTCTGTATGTCAGCAGCAGTTCTACAGTTACTACTGAGCTTTCATCCTGCATTGGTCAGGAGCTGAAGACTGCAAGTATCTTGATCTTTGTAGCTGTGTGTCAAGTCTCATTTCAGACAGACACAATAGGTTCAGCCACCCATCTGCAGAACACAAACCTCAGCATGAGCAGTTGATAATTTTTGTGCTACTGAAATGGAAAGGAGAGAAGAAATATGGTTTCTACACCTTGTGGCACAGACACACAGACCCAGTGTGTCCGTAATTTCTGTCATTCAGGTAGAGATCTGAGGTTTCCTTGCAGATAAAAAATACACTCCAGTTATTTTATCTTTCTTATGGTGTCTTTGTGCTGTTGTGGGAAAGGAAAAATGTGCATATAATTTTCTGTAATGCACTAATTTGTACTGCTGCAGCCTGCATACCCATCCTTCCACTTACCATCTCCAGATTAGAGACTGGGGGGAAAGAAACTGTGCAACTCAGCATCATGTAGTACAGAGTGAATTTTCTTTAACAATCTCGAAGACAACAGCATGATTGCTTAGAAAGACTAAAAAGCCTCCTTAAATCAAAAAGGGGGGGGGAGGACCACTGTTTAATTTAATAAGCATCAAATTAAATAAATATACTAATAAGCTAATAATAAGCATCTAATTAAAATTATAAGGTAAGAATGTGTTTTATACCTTACCTATGTTCCTTTTCATAGTATATTTTTTCTTTTGTAACTGAGCTAGTCTTTTCAACATTCTTTGAAAATTCAAGAATATTAAATGTCACATAAAGTTATAATTGTAATTTATGAATAAAGGAATGCTGTGAGGTAAAAGTGGAACTTAAAAAAGAAAGACAACAAGCTCTAGCACTTGAAAGAAAAACATTTCTTTCCTGGGAGACAGGCCACAGAAATAAATATGTATCTAGCTGACATTTCTTTGTATCTTATTCAAGCAGAATAACACTAAAATTATCCCACATGCCTATAGGCTGCCCTGGTGTAAGGCACAGAAAGGTAGAAGGGATTATTTCATATGTGCATTTTCATTTGCTCCCTTTTTAAGATAAAAACGCAGCTCATTCTAGTTGCTGAGAAATCATTTAGTAAAACAAATCCTTTAAAAATAGAAGACATTTCCACCAAAATATTTTTCAGACTCTTCATGATATAAATTAAGTACTTTTACCAGGGGCAAATTCAGCTGGTTAGACTGACCTTGGGAAAAATAAACAAACATTACATGAGCCAGCTAAAAATAAAGACATCATTAGGGAAGAAAAGCTATACATTAATTTTTCTCTTAGACTTCTCTATGATGGAGCAACACTATCAATATTGAAGGAAAGTATCTAGTACTAAAAGAAATTATTATTTAAAGCAGAGACAAAACCAATGGTCTGTCTTACAAGTAACAGTTACTCTTTGCAACCTGGTGGTAAGATGAGTAAAAAACCAGATGAGGGATTCAGTCTAATTTGCTTAGTGACACATGTGGGAGCAAGGCTTGCAAGATCAGATGCAGTTTACAGAAACCATGAGATAGATAAATGGGCCTTGTAAATTCATAATGTACAATGTCCTATACAACTTGGCACTCAGTGGGAAAAACAGCAATGATCACCGCTTCAAAAAAAAACATCTGGAAGCATGGCTACTGCTGTTTTGCTCCCGCAAACACTTTGGTTTTTATAACATAGCCTGGTGGTCAGATCATTTACGCAGGACATGAGAGGACTGTGTTCTCTGTTTTGAATCCAAATGTCTTCCACTTCCCCAGACAAGGCATTAACCACTAGGGTTAGTGCTTTGATCCCTCTGTTTACGTTTTTTCACTGTGCACCAAAAAATGCAAGGCAGACAGCCAGAGAAGAGTATGACACTGTGGCCTAGAAATTAGAAATGCTTGGATGGATTCAGGCTCTCAGGGTTATGTCAGTTCTTACCTCGGGAGATTTGATGTGAAGCCTGGGAAAATGCCAAATGCACCCATCCTCCTTTTTTCTTCCATAATTTTAAATAGAACTGGATGCCTTTTCTTAACCAGAGAATCAGGTATTTGAATTCTGCTCACCCTTTTCTAAATTTTAGAAATTAGTCAGACTTCACACTCATATAAACTGCTTTTTTCTTTTTGTTTTGTTTTCATTATTTTTTCCCAATTTTTAAAAATGTTTTAAATTTTATTATTATTATTATTATTATTATTATTATTATTATCATTATTTTACCTAGTTACTCTTCTGCCCAGCATGTAAATATTTTTTGTAACACTTCCAAGTTGTCTATTTCCTTTCCCGTCTTTTCTGTTAGAGAGAAACTGGCTATGGACAGGTGAATTCCTGCTCTCAAAGGTGTAGGATCTTGGAACTTAGGTCACTGTACATATCTGCTTCAGATCCATCCCAAAATAATTTCAAGGAACTGCTGTCTTATTCTTGCAAACCTAACTGGTTATTCTGCTATCAGACATGTAAGCATAGCCACAGCTCCCACATGCTACAAACTTTCTGCCTCAGGTCATCTTCTTTTCCCACAGTCTCTGTTTTTGATGTCTGAAGTTACAGGTAAAATAGAATTAGACAAGGAAATATGGGAAAAGCTTTATTGCTTGTAACTTCCTTATGAAATCAAATTTGATCTTTTTCTGTGAATAAAGAATTTGAAGCACGTATTTGTATTTTGTTCAGCTCTTCTTTTGTGAGCACTGTTTCTCTTTGCTATGTGAATGTGCAGGTGGGAATTTACTCCCACTGTACTCAATGACTAAAACCAAGATTTCAGAGAAAAATGCTCTGCTGGAAAATACAATAGAACATCTACAGTGCCATTCAACTAATAAATGCTGATTCCCTGTGGTGCAGTTTGTGGGAACTGTGGGCTCCTGCAAGGTTTCTATAAAGCAAACCAGATGCTTCTTTGTTCAAGAATGCTGTTGTTTTCTGACCTGTCCTCAAAACAGCTGAAAGAGAGGAAAAATGCAGCTAAGTTTTATGAAGCTGTTAAAGCAAAAATTTCATAACTTTTTAAAACATTTTTTAAAATTATACCTTTTGCTTGTTCAGTCAAACACCATGATACTTCCTCTTTGAAGCATAATTTTATTTAGTGAGTATACCTGCCATCTGCACGTACTCTGATGCAACTGCCTCATGTTAACCTTTTGTTTAGTCACATTATTACACAGGTGATATAGGTTATCAGTAGGATCATCTGCTCAGGTTGACTGTGGAGTTTCACTTAAATCCTGGGTATATAATATTGTCCTAAATTCCTTGACATTTGCAGCAAATAATGATCTCTCCGTTTTAGTCAAGAAAATTTCTGCTGTCTGATTCAGCCATTGCCCTCATATTGAAAGTCTGCTTCAAAATGTTACCATGTGTCCATTGTAATAAAAGATAGATCTGGCTTTTATACTCACCCTGCAATTTTTTATAAAAGCATACCACACAACAAACAGTTCCAACATACTGACTGATAGATAATTACCTCCCCCTTCCCTTAGATACTGCTTTGTTCCAGTAAAAGAAGAAAACACCAAAAAAATACTTTAATCAAATGATGTGTGTTGTCTTTCTGATCTGTGATATATTTCAAATAATCCATTATGTTCATTCTATATGCACAATTCTTTTATTTTTGAAATATTTCACTTATTGGCCCTTAAACTGCAAATCTAGATATTTTAGATGGATACTTTTTAATTTGTCTTGCCCCTGCCGTTAATTTTCATAAGCTTCAGATTTCTGGAAGCTTTCAAAGAATGCTTTACTTTATTTTATTTTGGTTCTTGGCATCATTAGGAGGATTTTTCTGCTAGGACTCTCTTTCAAAATCCTCTCATTTTAAGGGAAACAGCCAGTCCCAAATACTTCGTATCACAAGGAAAATAAGAATGTAATGCATCAGACAGAACCTTTGATTTCTCCTTTTGTGAGTGTGTATTTGTGCCTTGAAATGGCATAGCCAATTTACACTTTCCATCCTCTTTTAAAAAGCAAGATGTCGAGGGAGATGTACCATAAATAGGATATATAAGGGCTAAGTACAATATATGATAGGTTAGAAAATGCTAATTTTATTTCATGTAAAATCCCATAAATCACTTCCTGAAGTTATTTTTATATTTCCTTTATGCTTTCCCATATTATTCACCTCCTGTATGTGTGAACACAAGGAAGACCTATGGTGAAATCCTCTATGCAGAAATTTTGTTTAAAGCTAAACTGGCACTGGGTATTTAAGTTTAATGGTAACTTTAGGTTTTCACAAAACTCTTGATTTTCAGCGCAAGTAGGGATGAATGAACCTCTTCCTCTTAAAACCATGTATATTTCACAGATTCTTTTGATCAAAGAGAAGATTCATTTTGAAAACTTGTTCTTGTACCAGTACAAGGGATTTTCCTACCTCCTGTATAGCTGTTGTAATCCCTGCAAAAGTATGTATAGGATAATACATTACGCAAACTTACAGCTTTCCAGCTGCATTATACATGTTTGCACATCCATTGGAAAATTTTTGAGGTCCATCGGACAGGAAAGTATTAAAGTCAATCTGAAAGAACACAAAAAAGCCATTAAAATTGTGCCAAAAAAATCCCCATAGGACTGTGCAGGAAGAATGCATGAATACAGTGGAAATAATTAGAAATAGAATACATGTTTCAATAGGAAGTTCTCAAAAAGGGTCTATATCAGCTGACCCCCTCTAACCCAGCTGAGTATGACAACATGGAGAAAACTTTACAGACTTTCAGAAAAAAAAAAAATTCAGTAGGGTTGCCTAACTTTATGAGAAGTCTAAAGGAATGCAAGTGTGCCTTTTTGTACTACAGCAGAATTATTGTCCTGTTCCAGTATTTCAAATCCTTGGCATAAAACTTACCCAAATTTGCAAGAATTTCACAACATACGTCAGCTAAAAATCACGGTGGCGAAGTAGTTTTATGTGTTATTGTCCTAAAACAAGGTGTTTAAAATGTCAACAGAAAGGTTTAAAGAAACATTTTATGATACTGATGGTAGACTGAAATATGCCTGTAATTTTGAACTTTAGCTGTGCATCAGTGTTATTCCTAATACTTCCTGTGAAATTCTTTGCAAATTATAGGTAAAAGAGGTACTTTTGCATTTTAAATAAATGCAATAATTTATCTTTAGAGTGATATTTCTCAGAGGAATCAGAGAGAAGAATTTATATGAGATAAAGACACATTTTTTCCCTTCCTGGCCATGTCTAGGCATCCATTCATCATTCAGGGCCATGACTTTACCTTCATTAATCAGTTCAGTTGCTAGGATGTCCTACAAAAACCTGAGGAGCTTCAGTTCAATTCCTTACACAGAAGGAATTTTTAGCATGGCAGTACTATAATCTCCCTCTCTTGAACCCATTCCCGTTTTTTTGGCACTGGGGCTAAAGGCAAGTGGGCAGTAGCTGGCAATATGGCTGCATATTTCTTTTACCTATTATTTTGCTGACCAAACCCCCTTGATTGATTGTTGCTGTAATTTCTATTTAGCCAGCCAGTGACAGAGCTGCACAGGGAGAGTCTGTGGAGGGAAGCCAGGCCCAGGTCCTTTTCCCATGTTATTAAAAATAGTCCCAAATGCAAATTCTGGCTAGTAGGTTTGTAACACAGCAAGTCATTTCAGAGGCACCTGGGCTTTACTTTGTGCTTCAATAAATATTTTCATATTTTGTATTAATAATTCATTAAGCCAGGAACTATAACCTTCCATTATTTTCTTGTCTGAATTGTTCTAATGCAAATAGGGGATGAGGAGACATTAGGGAATAAAAGAAAGAAGCAAATTTAGAAATTTCCGTTTTCTTTTTTCGTTTTAATATCAGCATGTTAGCAATTAGGATATCTCCCCTTATCAAAAGGATAACTCACTCAAGAGCACAGAACAACTAGATTACATGCCAATGATATGATTTATAATCTGTTTCAGAAACTACTAGTTCTTAAATTATGGCAATATAAACTTTCTGGCTTCATAAGAAACACAGGAATTATCTCGTATCTGCTTTCAGCATACTTATCACCTTTATAATTTAATATTACAGTATTTGCCTCATTTGGGGTTTTTAACCCCATTTCATGTGGCCACAAAGTTGGTCTGAATTGTATTTGAGTGGCAATCCAAGCTTCTTTCAGTTAAGTGGTGGGGTCTATACTCTGTGCTGTATATATTTGGAAGGAGTAGGGCAAGGCAGGGAATTACTCGGTTGGAGTGGAACAACTGCCAGTGCCTCTTGGGGTGACTCAGGCAGTCTGCAGATAATTGATTTAGATCTGCTTTCTACTTGAAGCCAGAGAAGGAATCCTTTTAACTTGCTTTCAATCTGCTTCTCGTGACAGAATAAATGTTGTGACACTGAAGATTGATTATGTTCCCAGAGTGGCAGAATAACCACCTTCCGGATATGAAATGCTTATAAGAATTTTAACCCAACCCTTTCTCCTTGTGTAAGCTTGAAAAGTGCTGCCTACTTGCACTGGAAGGAGGGAAGGAGGAAGGACACTCTCTTGCCACTGACACGCCCATGCAAGTCATAAGCATTTTCTTTTTCTGAAGTATACAAACTGTTTACAGATTCTTGATGTCTCCTCAAAGAGTCTAATTACCCATTAATTCAGTGTCATAAAAGCATGCAAAGCAAAACACTGAGTGGACAATAGTATATTTATTTTGAAAAGAGTAACATTTTGCACAAGTGAGTCACTGCTTCAATACCAACCCTATACCATGTCTAGTGGGGCATTAGCATACTTGTATCCAGTGCACTTCTCATTAGATTGGGTTTTTGAAGATGGTGGCAAAATGCCTACTGCTGTCTGTATGAAAAGGAAAGCGGTGGGAAGAGAAGTAGGATAATGAGATTTTGTTAATACTTGTGATTGCTGCTTTCAGCTTCTCAAAACCTTTTCAAAAATTTACTTTCCAGTTTTCTCTCCATCTCCAGCAGTAAATGACTAATCTCTAAATGTCATACTTCCTCAAACTGGCCATGTTTTCATGTTGAAGTGCAACTGCAATATCCAAAAATGGGGAAAAGAAATAGCATTTGATTGTCATGGCATTGGAGGCTACAGACTCTGAAACTCATACATAGGCCCATGCAGATTATAATACTACAGGATTGTTTATTCTGTGCAGTGTCCTAGTTCCTCTAGGCTCAGTACCTGTACTTTAAAATGGGAAAGATACTTTTCTTATTATTTTTACTATCTGTATGACTAATGAGGGATCATCTTCTATTTTAGTATTAACAATGAACAGTAACGTTGACAAAATTCTGTATTCAGAACTCACAGATTATAGTTCTGCAGGACTAGCAACTGAATATATGTTTTAGCAATTCCTAGTTATACTTTTGAGCTTCTATCTGAAAAAATCATTAGATTAGAGACTCACCTGATGGAATAAAGTACATTTCCATTTTTGAAAATCCGCAACAACTTATTATCTGTTGTAACTTCATGAAAGTTGGCACCTTTTTCATTAGCAAAGAACAAATCAGGTTTCCAAATTGAATCCAGCATGGATGGATCTAAATCTAAAGAGTCATCTGGATATTCACTGTATGCGAGGCGTGGATCATTCCAATTCTGACGGAGAAAGATGTTCACTCGATAATCCTGAATAAAAGGGAAAACAAGCAAAGCTTTATCAAGCAGAGGGATTTAGCTTTTATTTCATTTCTTAGCCATGTAATCCCTGTCCATCTGTGGATGACAAAAGAATTACTTAGCTGAATGCCAGAATGATACCTATTTATATTAGTGGGGACACAATGGATAAGAATAAAGATGCATTTCGGGGCAATCAAAAAAATCCTAAGATAATGAAATCCAATCTTCGTGTACAGTTCATATAATTGATATAACTCTACCCCTATCACAAATTTGTTTTGAAATTGAAATGAGAAGCATGAAAACAGTTTTATGGCATTACTTTTTTCTGCCCAGCTCCTGGCAGGGGCATTCCCACTTCCTTCTCTTTGTCAGTGACAATGTGTCCCACTGTAAGGGAAGTTAAATTAAATATTTTTTGCCCTTTCTAATCCTTACAAGTTTTAGACCAACCACATAGGCTTTCTTGTGCCTCAGTTCCCTATCAAACATTGTGTGAGCAGTAACTTGCCATACAGCGGTCTGAGGAGGGCACATGTTCCTCCTCTCTTCAAATATGGTAGAGATCATATAAGTCTTTGTGGTAAATTAGTTACAAGTGGAGTCACCTTAATTGCTACCGACAGTCCTGTCTTAATCAAGAGTGCTCTTATAGAAAAGATGAGTGGAGTGCTTCAAACTTCTGGAATTCATTTTGCAGCTATAAGTACATTCTGTCAGAGATGCATTTTTGGCTCCACATTTTCTTACAGCTTTACCATTCACAAAATACTTGGTTTTAAATAATGGTGAATATTAGCATATCATTACATTGCATTTAGAATTGAGACTGAGCATAAGGGCATAGGAACTATACTTTTATTGGTCATAATATGATTTTCATCATTATTTGAACTGCATTAATGAAAAAGATAAAAATAAAATAGAAACAAAGATAGGTTAGCTGCAGGATGGTTAGCTCAATGGTTACATGATGCTTCTGAATATAAGAAAAGTAAAAAAAAAAAAATCATTTGTTTATGGTTAAAAGAGATGATGAGAATTAGTTTTAACAAGAAAACTTTTGGAGTCAGAATGGGAAATGAAGTGTACAAGACTGAGCAACACAATTTGGCCAAAACCTATGGATACCAATTATTATAGGTTAAACTAACTAGTTAAAACCCCACTGGTGTAGAAATTGTGGACACTGTTAAAAATCCAGTGTTTTATCAATATTGCTCTTAGGAAACTTGGAACATGCAGACATGTAGTTGGAAGAATTATGCCAACAAACATAAAGGACAACAGGAGCCTCAATATACAACATCTACTAATGAGAAACAGCTTTTCATATCTTCAGCATCCTGCTGTTTTAGTCAATTTAATTACTCAGCTTGAATAAGGGTAGCCAATTATGCTAAAAACATGCTTACCAAGTACTGCAACATGAAAATATTGCAAATAGTATAAAGAAAGTTCCAGTAAAGAATTTTGTGTTCATATAACCTTATAAACTTTTAAGACAAAGAAAGAAAGTGGAAAACTACACCTGAAGAATGAAATTAATTCAGATTACTGTTTCCAGCAGACAGGAAAAAGGCTTTCTGACAAAATGAAAGCATGCAGCATTAAATGCATAAGATTTGTTAATCAATTGCTTTATTTAAAGAAATAAACTGTAAAGTAATTTGTTGAACACACACTCACAAACACACCCCTACCCCTTTCAGGAGAGGACTGAAAGACATTTTCTTTCTTTTTCATCATGGGCAGTGAGAGCCTCAAAAGCCATAAAAAGTTTTTATGAGAATCTATTGGTATTTTTCATAATTAACATCATGATGTGATGAAAACAGACCCAGGGATTTGTACTTTACAGATGTAGAAACAAGCCTGTATTTTTTGTGTGTTTCTAAAGTAAGACAAAATTCTTAGACAAACTTGTGCCTCAGAACTCATAGAACCATATTTTTGTTGTCTTCTGGTAAGAGGGAATATTGACCCCTGAAATATCCTTATTTCTTTGCATGACTTCCCAAACAACCAGTTTCCATTCCAGGCTGATGTACAAAATCACAAGGACAGGAAAAAGAAGGATGTATTAGCAATTATGGCTGCAATGCCTTTCCCAGCATGTGCAATCCTTGCATTGAAGGAAAGATTACCTCTAAACCTGGGACACTGGGTAGAAGCACTGCAGCTCTGAGAACTTTGCCCTTCAGCCCAACCCAAGCTTTAAATTTTAAATTATATAACCTGAGGTATGTCTCTTTACTTTTCTCAATAGAATATGAAGAGTTTGTGGACAGGATTCATTGTAGAGCAAAGGTCTTCTCATATGTGTGAGACAGAGCAGGTAAAAAATGCATAGTAGGATGTCAAAATGGAAAAGGAAAATGGAGGATGACAAATGATGGAATACTTTCAAGATTCTATTTCATTATTCTGTATGTCAGTATGAGTAAAGTTTGTAGGTTTAAATTGTTTCCAGCTTTTAAGATTAAAGAAGTCCTGGTTAAATTTCTTACTGAAGCAACTGGAGCTATTTTTCATTGCTCTCTCCTTTGAAAAGTCTGATTTAAATTGGCATTCAGTATTCACTAAAAAAAATCCTAATCTATCAAAAGGAAAGAGATATATTTGACTGTTATTTTATGAAGGACAAGTATTCATAATCTCTGTTTATAGTTACAGATTATGAGCACAAGGCTTCACTGCTTAAACAAGTAGAGCTCTTTGATGCAAACGCAGACCCAAGAATAAAACTGCCTGAATTGATCTGTTATCCTACAAGAGGCTCCCTATTCTCATGTGCTGTTTGTTTGAAAGGATGACTGTTAATTCAAATAACTGTGACAGAAAGGTTCTTTGAGGGGAGGGAGAAATCATCATTTAAGTTGTAGTGACTTCCACAGCCTCATCTGTAACCTCAAGGCTGCCGTTGTCTGAACAGCTGCTGCACCTGGTTCTATAGAACGAGGTGCTATATGGGTCTGCACATGCTTCACCATACTTCAAAACCTTAGCCACACACTGAAATTTCTTAGAGGATCAGGATACTGTTCATCTGCTTCACAAGGCTCAATAGAATAAAAATTGGAGATCAGGTAATTGCTCTTTGCTGTCCATGCCAAGGCTGAGGCCACTATGGACTCCAGTAATAACATTTGATTAGCAATTTCCAGCACACCGTGAAATCTGAGACACCTCCAGAATACTTTGATTTCTACTTCATTATACTTACAGCATACTTTGATTTCGACTTCATTGCACTTGTACAGATAGAGCTATATTACCATAACACAGAATGCAGCTTTATGGAGACTTTTGCACAAATCCTCAAGATACTAATTTCCTAATTCTCAGTATTTCTTTAATGCATTTTTAATATGCACGTGGAATCCTTCTATATCTGAGAGAGAGATCCCAAAATATGTCCCTCATTTGAGCATTGAATATCACCTGCTCTCATAATTTTTGTAGGCTGTTATTTGAACCAAGTCTTCAGATTTTCATTCATAAATTACAGAAATCTCACTGTTACCATTCCAAATACTATGATAATTTTGCCTAATATATCCTTCTAAATGAAATCTAGACTTGTCTTTTGTATGATGTACTCAAATGATTCTTCCTTCACTTGTTTTAATTCACTGCAAAATTTTAACATGGAAATCTTACAGACTTCAAAAGAACATGAGTCACTATAACAAATATTGTTCTTGCGGAAAAAATTTTCTTCATCTGTTAACTATGACACTTGTAATGAAAGCTCATTCTCACTGCTGTACAAGGAAATCTTTTGTGTTGTAGAACACATTAATAGTTTTGATTTTTACTGCTGAGATTTTCTAAAGTTACTGTCTCAATCTCTGAAAAACATGCAACTTGACATACTTTTTATTGCTGCTTTGACTGGTATAATTAGATAGGATGCCCTGTGGCATAGTAGTACTTTGTGGTAATAACGTTTCCATTTTAAATTTGTCCACTGCTCTTAAGCACTGTGGCTGCACTTTAAAGTAATTAATTAATTTGCATAAATTGATAGAGTTTGCTAGTTTTCCTTTACATAGCTGAAAATTTCAGACTGGACCAAAGGCTATCCAGCTAATGATTTCAATACGCCTTTGATGAAACTTCTCTATTATAGAAACTCATATATTTAAATTTAAGTTAGCCACTCAAATTGTCAAGTCATTTTCCATGCAGATTACCAATGACATTGCAAAATCAAAGTAGGAGGAGAACTTTGAAATTCACACTCACATTTGAGAAATGTAAATATAGTTTTTGTAGTCTGAAGCATTCCCTTGCATTTCCTCATGCTTAATAGTTGGAATTGTATCATTACTGAGATTATTTATGGTGCAGTCTCAGCTGTTCAAAAGAATATGTAAAAGAAGGTGCAGGGAAGGATGAAAGAGGACTGGACACAGTAGTCAGTTCTGTGAGAGTAGACATGAAAAGTTGGATTTCTTTAAATTAATAATGCAAAGGACTTGTATTACGATTTAATTTATGACATGATTATGTTCTGTAAATATATCAGAGGGGAGGGAGAAAACATTTTAAATTTAAGGACAAGAATATTCTTCCTTAACTATCAACAAATTTCGACTGAACTGAAATGGTGCATCTTTTTCTTATCATGCTAACAAACATTGGTGATATTTTCAATGGTCTTGTTTATTACAGAAAGTAGGGGATTCTTTATTTTTTATTACATCTTTGAGCTATTACCAGAGTACTGTACATAGTTCTGGTGTTCTGAGCATAAGAAGGACATGGAACTGTTTGAGCAAGTCCAGAGGAGGGCCACAAAGTTGATAAGAGGACAAGAACACCCCTGCAACAAAGAGAGGGTGAGAAAGTTGGGGCTGTTCAGCCTGGAGAAGAGAAGGTTGAGTGAAGAAATTCTTTACTGTGAGAGTGATGAGGCATAGGAGCAGGTTGCCCAGGGAGGTTGTGGATGCCCCAGCCCAGGCAGTATTCCAGGGTGGGTTGGATGGGGTTCTGAGTAACCTGGTCTAGTGAAATGTGTGCCTGTCCATGGCAGAGAGGCTTGGGACTATATGATTTTTAAGGTCCTTTCCAAACCCTTAACATTCTATGACTGATTACAGGTCTAAACTGCAGCAAGGATAGTGCATATATCTATGCTGTTTGGCAGTTCAATTAACGAGTGAAAACCAATTGCAACAAGCTCCCTGCTCCACCACTAATTGTTACTCATTAATCTGTCAAAGATTTACCATAGCGGCTAAAGAGAAATTAACTGTGATTTAAATCAATTGCTTAGTACTTAACTGTAATTGACACATTAAATCAGTGTCAGAGAACCAAGATTTGACTAATGCCAAACATCCCTGAGAACATGCTTTTCTGTACTGAAGAGCTGTAGGGCATTCATTACAAGAAGTAATGTAGATATGCTGTTGATTATGATAAAGAGTTTGTCTGGCATAGAGAATCTTTCCTGGTGATCTGCTGCTGGATATTTCCATAGGTGGGATCTCTCCTTCCAGAACTGATTTTGGCAGTGGGTAAAACTCAGAAAAACCTTATTGTTCTGACTGTGGAATTACAGAACCCATAGAGAGGCTGAGAGCAATTGTAGTACTGTACCGCTCCCTCAGTAAGAAGCAACTTTGTGAATTTTCTAGAACTACATGATCCCTCTCTCAGACAGCAATGTCTTCATGGATGTGCCTCAGGAGAAAGTCTTCTTGCAATTTTTGTTTCTAATCCTGTGACTACTGCAATTTTGCAGTATAAGGAAAATAATTCAGTTTCACACACAAACAGTGGAAAACTTTCCTGTCTGGTCCTGCCTGAAGTTAGTTGGATAAACACTTTGTTGGTTATTAGGATCTCTAGATTTAAGCCCTTGAAGGCTGACGATGAGCAGTAAGGCCTGTTCAATTCCTGGATAAAATCTCTAAGCCTAGCCTAGTTTGAAAATTGTGGGTGCTCCTACTTCCTTCATTAAGTAAGACAGCCCAGATGGTTGGGAGATTTAGGTGAGGACTAACTTGCCTCTGATCTCAGGAAGATTTAAGAAATTATTTAAGCTATTCAGAAAAGACAGTTGATGAGTTTGGATAAACAGCTCCTCTGAGGAGCAGATTTTAAGGTGTGCATAAATGTTTTTAATCTTTCTGGTTTTTGTTGGTGGTGTTGGTGGTTGTGGTGGTTTTGTTTTGTTTTTTACTGGTTTTGGGTTTTTTTTTGTTGTTTTATTTGTTTGTTTGGTTTTTTTAAGTTAATTTTTGGGGTTTTAGTTTAGTTTTGTTTGTTTTTCATACATTTCAGAACTACTATGTATCCCAGTGGGTATCCTGGGAATGGTTTGGTTAAAGTTTTATTTCAATTTTGCCTAATTCCTTTCAGAGTTTGACTCCAATAACTATCCATCAATACTCATATTGAAGTCAATAGAAAGAGAACTCACTTGGCAAAGACCTGTCTAAAACTAGTACTTCAACATTGCTACCTGTCATGTCAGACCTCTCAGACTTCCTTACAAAATTAAAATTCAGAGTTCAGCAAATAAATTTACACACTGCTTCTGCACCAAGTGATCTTTGTAGGTGTGTCACCTGCTTTCATGCCCTTGGATTCTGAAGTGGTGTGATTTCTGTTACGATTCTGGCTGGCACAGATTAATGCTTCTTGTTTTATTTTCTTCTGGGCTGAGTAATACCTCACTTGCAATCACTACAAAGAATGGAAGATGAGAACCATTCTGCAACTTTTACAGTTCTGTCTTTGCCTTAGTGAAAGTATTGGGTCACTTACAGGATGCTTATGAGTACAGAGCTATCAGTCTTCTTTGTCCAACCCATAGCTAAAAGAACACTATAGTCAGTAGTTTCTGAGAGAAATCCTTGATTTTTGCCTTACTTACTCCCTTTATTACAAGATATTAAAAATCAATTGAATTCAACAATATGCTACGGTATCTACTTTTTTCCATAGGTATTAGGGCTAAGACATTGCAAATGGACAGGCTTAGTTTCTTTTAGCATTGAGGTATTTTGTTGAGTTTATTATCAATAGCAATATTGGATTTTAGTTTCTGTGCTCACAAATAATCATCAGAAGTCAAAGGTAGTTAATATCTAGGACTCCTTTACTTAAAAATATTAATTATAGTACTGACAAACTGTATAATAATGTTTGTCACAGCTCCTACTGCATGTCCTGGAATATTTAGTAATTAAAGATTGAATATACTACTCCCATATTTAATGGAAGCTGTGTGCTCCCAACTCCTAATGCATTACACTAAAATCACATTTTGAAACTTGTTCAGTGTGATTGCTTTTTTAAGCTTTAGCTCAGGGGCTTTTAAAATGTTTGCACCTCATGCAGTAGTATAAGGATTAGATGAAAAAGGACATGACAATTACATGAACAAACAACATTCACTAAGCCTCTGTCTTCATTTGGTCCTTGCCATGTTCTTGGTTGACAAAAGATTCTGGGTTTTCTCTGAAAACACATGATGTGTCCCTGAAGACGTTTTTGCTCTAACAGCAAAAGGTACTTCTTGCTAAGTGAAAAGTGAAGTTTTTTCTGAGATTATTCATTTGCCTACAGGAATTTTTGGTGCTACATATTCCATTTTGTTATTAATGCATTTTAGGTTAGCACTTAGAATATGATTGGTTTCAATGAGTGACTGAATGGGCTGATTTTATAAATCTTTACTGAAAACATGTATTTGAAATCATCCTCTGTTTCATCTCCTCAGGGACATATAACTAAATTAGATCAAATTCAGTTTAAGGAATTCCATATTTAATTTCCCTGCTGCCTTCCTGGTGCTGGTAGACAAATATGACATTGTCTAGAACAGGGTAAATAAGGTAAAACAAAAGGTAAAGCTAAAATAAGTCAAGTCCAGAAGCAGGGCTGGCTAACTCCTGTAGCCTAAACACCTGCTAAAGTGGGCAATGAGAAGGAATATATTTCTAACTTTAAACAAACTTGATCAGATATAAGTTGACCTTAAATGTATTGATATGCATGAAATGGACAAAGAGATCTACCAGGAAAATCATGTTGTTTTAGTGGTTTTACAATGATGCCATGGCAACACATGCAATTTTATGTGTATTTGAACTGTACCAGTACTGAGGAGAAAGGAGACAATTTGTTTGTGTATCCAAAGACATCATCTAGTGGCATTTGCAAAAGCCCTAAGATATTCTGCCTTTTGGCTGCTGGTTCAAGAAGATGCATGTCTCCTGCAATCCTGCCTTCTTATGTCTACCTTCCTAGAAAATTTAGGGACTCTTAGGGATTATTAAGGTCATACTAAATGCACGCAGGCAACTAAATAAAACTTTAACAGACACAAACTCCATTCAGTATCAATTTGCTAACCTGTTTCTTTCATGAAGAAGTTAACCAGTGGACATGGGTCTAGATGAGTAGTAAGGGAGAAAGAATGGACTTCCACTAGGTCCATGATGAAAGGGGTAGAAGTAAAGGTTACTCTTTGAAAAGCCAATCCTAAATTTATTTTAAAAGATCTCAAATACTGTAGTTTGTAATATTACCATAATACCAGAACAGTGGTCACAGGCACAAATCTAAAACATTTTCCCTACATTTTGTTAATCTGGGAAACAGTCTTGTTGCCCTGTAAGGTCTAGTATAAATATTTAAAAATTGAAGTAAAATTATCCAAAATTAATTAAATAATTAGCCAGTGTAAAATATAAATATATACAATGAAAACTATTGTTATATTTGTATTCAGTACCTATTTTGTATATATATAACATACATTAGCAAGGCATGCAAATTAGGTACCTAATATATTCAATTTTCTGAAACTGTAGAGCAGCCAGTTTCATAAGATTCACAAAAATAAGGAAAAATATATTGCAAACAAGAGAACTAATAATGGTTGACTAGAAACATCAAATTTTCAGCATTCTGTCCCTTCAATCCTACCAGGAGTTAAGTAGCTAAACCCTCATTCAATTTAAATCTTTTAAAAGAAGATAGAGGAAGTAAAAAGAAGATTGTGAGAGATCTCGCATATTGTAGCTTACAATGTTTGTAGATGGAAAGCAGACTAGAAATCTTCTTTAACTAATCCTGTTATGCCAATAAATTAGCTTGCATATGTTCCTATATATTTACGTTTTGAAAATCCAATAACTGAAAAAGAAACCTACTGACTGAAAGATCAGGCAATGTAAAGACTGCTTATTTTTTAAAGCAAGGGAATAAATTCAGATTCCCCAGGAGTGCTTTTGAAGATTATTGTTTTATCATCAAAAACAGGTAAAGAAGAAATAGTGAACACCTACTTTTTCTCTGTTATGTGTGTTCAATATATTTGTTTTTAATTCACCTGCAATATCTTCATGGCTGTGATAAAGTTTAAGTCAGTATCTATTCATACTGTCTTGGTTTCCAATGAAAAGTGCCTTGAGGAGTTGGCTGCCTGTTTCTTTTTTTTTCTCTGGGAAAGAAAGACATGGGATTAAATTTTCTCCTAGGCAAAATTAAATTTTAAGCCTAGAGGCTTGCAAGTTGGGACCTTTCCGAACTGTGGAGAAGGCTGCACATTGTTTGAGCTGAAATAAAGTTCATTTACTTCCCTGTGGCTGGTACAGGGCTACATCTTGATTTGTGCTGAACACCGGGTTGATAATACAGAGGTGTTTTTTTGTTATTGCTGAGCAATACTTTAACAGAGTCAAAGCATTTTTTGCTTTTCCAATTGCTGTGCTGGTGAAGAGATTGGGGGTGCTTGGGAAATTGGGAAGAGACAGAGGTGGGACAGCTAACACCCACTGACCAAGAGGATATGCCATTATGCTCAGTATGTAATGGAGGGGAGAAAGGGGTAGGGGAACAAAAACAGGGAGGGGCATGTTTGGAGTGTTTATCTTCCCAAGTCACTGTTATGTGTGATGGACTCCTGCTTTCCTGGAAATGGCTGAACACCTGCCTGCCCATGAGAAGCAATGAATTCATTCATTGTTTTGCTTTGCTTGTGTGCTGCTGCTGCTGAGATCCACATTATAAATCTGAGATTCTAAAGTCATAGGAGTTATTTTGTGCAGTTGAAGAAATCAAGCTATCTGAGAGATACTGAATTTTATTATTTTATAAATTGGTATTAAAATCTAGATGGATTTAGGGGGAAAAAAAAGAGGTTTGGCATTATTGATATAATGGCAGTAATGACATAGGGACTGGCATGTTAGTAAAGAATGCGTATTAGACCACAGCTTGCTGTGATTGTATTGACTTTAAATAAAATTAAAGCCTGATTCACAGACTCATAATACCACTTGTTCTACTAGCCATAATTGACAGTATGCTACGTATTGTCTATGGAAAAGGAAAAATATTATGTAAAAACCAGATCCTTACAAGCTCTTTTGATAAATTGTATAAATTTACTGTTTAATTTCAAAATATTATTAAATGCTTTGAACGTTTTTTTTTTTTTTAAATATATGATTTTTGATATATCTTTGTGCTTTGGGTGTGATGTATAAAATTTTGAATGTACAGCTCTTTCATGCAGAGTGATTACTTTGGGTAGTGCAATTAAAAATGCACACTCAGAGTATGCACACACAGAGTGCATGAAGTACCAAGTATTCAGAATAGAATGAAGACATGAGAGGAGAATGGAATTTTTAAATGGCGTTAAAATATATGAAACTTATTCAAATCAAGAATTTCAAGTTTAATTCTTCATGTAGAATGTTAATACTAGGAACTTTTCCAGTGCATATTTATTAGATTCAAAAACAGAAATTAGGAAAGGTGAAAATCTAATTATCCTTTATTTTCTTTATTCAGGTTCATTCAACAGCTATTCTAAAGTCCACTGTAACTTTTGTTTCTCTAAACAAAGTGTTAGTAAATTGCAGGTTCATGCAAAACTGAGGGAGACAGGCTATAGTCTTACACGGATAGATGGGGCTTTATGGACTTAACTCCTATTAGCGTTAATGGGAGTTAAGGACAAAATCTGCATATATCATGATGAGATTAATTTCTATTGCTTAAATATACATCATGAGGCAGCTGCACTAAAGATATTTTAAAAAGTATTACTTCTGGCCTAGTCCTTTGATTTAACTTTATTTTTTATAATATCTTTACGCTGGTATCTCTGCTCTTATAATTTTAGGAAACATCATGAGTGTTACATATTCATAACCTCAAGGGAGTTCATCTTGCATGATTGCAACAAAATAAGAAACTTCATGAGCAGCATACCTCATATGATGATAACAGAGCTATGTAGTGATGGCACAATCTTATTTTCACAGATACTCAGATTTCCTACAATAGTGACTGAGTAGAACCCAGTTTGCAAATTAGTTACTTTCACAGCTTTTTCTGGATAATGCTGCAATTGCTATACCAGAATATAGATTTTTAGGAAAAGCCTACCTGGTAATTGTCTTCAAATAGATTGAAAAGACTAATATAATAATTATGGACATAAGTAAGAAGATACTGGAAGGGATGGGAGTAATGCCACATGATTTCATAGCACAGTGCTGTACAAGTAATGGTTTTCTCTTTAAGTGAAAAAGAGCAATCACAGGAAGAGCAATCAATGTAAGCAAACATAGATCAGGGGAAATAAGAGGTGTGAACTGTTCCACAGCTTTGCTAGAAGATTAGATGACTGTAGGTAAACAAAGGATATAAAAATTTAACTAAAGGCTAAGCCTTCCTTGGAATGAGAAGATAAAGATTCTGGAAGAACCTTTGATAAGGTTATAAAGAAATCATTTGGGTTTTAGGAAGCATTAGAACAGGTGATTAGTAGTATTTAAAGCAACACTGTATGCAATAGCTTGGAGCTGATGATACAGGAGGTCACCTCAGGTCTCCCGTAGCTAATAATTGCAGTGAGTGGGTAATGGAGAAGTAGAAAGCTTTGTGTCTATAAACTGAGCTGTTTGGCTTTCTGTATTGAACAAAGTGTTTTGCAAATTCTTTAAGAATGCTTGTTAAAATGGGCCAGAAAGGATACAGTTGGTATAGTATGTCTGGATGAGCTGATTATAACTCTTGTCCTGGTAAATATTTATCTGTTTTAGATAAACCAGAACAATTACTTCTTGCTTAGAGTACTAAGGCAACTGTAGGTCTGGATTCAGCCTTTTCATCAAATGAGGTAAAAAATATTTCAAGATAGGTCTCCCTTAATGCAAACAAGAATTTAAGAAAGTGTCACCCAGCACACAAGCAGTAAGGCTACTACTGCTACCCTTTCCCTAGACCTAAGAAACAATCTCTGACTAATGGGTTTTTAAATGTTTTCAGAACTTGTTTATAACTGAAGTTGGTATAGATAGTTGTATACCTGATTTGACATTTCTTCAATAATGAGGAAATCAAAGCAGAAGATACAGTATGCATTTGGTAGTAGTATAGAGAGATTTTTTGGATGCACAGCTCAAATGAGTAGATACAGTCACTCAGTTTTCACTGGGCCTGAATTGTACAGGAATATTCTCCGTGTTTTGTGTGACAGCTGGGACAATAAACTGTTGGTTGTGTTTCAGGAAAAATCTTGGAGATTTTACTCAACATTTAACATTTTGTTGTTGCTGTTGTTCATCAATGGAAAACATTTGTTTGTGGATTTATATATTGGCAAAGAGTACCAAAGTGTTTAAGTTTCATATCTTAGTCTTTTATGAAACTGAATGGCAACAACCTGCTAAAATTCAGGAAGTGAAGGCTATCAGTGTTAGCTTTTTAAAAAATCTGCAATTCTCTTCAAACAATTTGGTCAGTAGGTATAAAACTGCACCTTCAGGCACAACAATATGGTCAGCATAGAGCATTGTGCCTTAAAAAGAGAAAACCTGCAGCTTTTCTACGTGAGCTCAGAGTGCCTGTCTCCTGTATGTACCATAGTCTAGAAATACTGTTCTTGTTGGAAAACTTTAGAGATTACCTCTTGTCTTCTGCCAATAAGTAGTAAAAGTTATATCTGGAAATCCTGACAGCACCACACAGGTCTGAAAATATTCATAAGTTACCCATATAGATGGGTATTTAGTAGATACAGATGACATGTTTATATCAGTAAAGTTAAATGGAACCTGCAGTCATTATTTTTGTTTTATTCTCCATATTACATAAAGATCTCATTGAAGTTCAGCTCCAAGTTCTAGAAGACATTAGAGAATTTTACTGCGACTCACCTACCAAACCCTACTGCGGTAAATACACAAAATATTATGACTCATCTTCCAAAAATCTGGAAATAAATTATGGGCCACAACCACACAAATGAATCCAGATTACAAATCAAAACAGATGAAATGGGAATTTCAAACTTCCATTGTGTAAAGTTTCCAAATTCTGCATTAGAGGCAGTTTCGCAAAATGATCATGCCTTTATTCTGCTTGTGCCCATTACATGGCTGCTGCCAGTGAAACTGTCAGTTTGAACTTCTGCTTTACTGTAGAGACTCTTTTATTATATTTTCAGAACTATGACTTGTTCATGCGCAGAACAGAGTCCTTTTCAGTTCTTGGTCAATTTTTAAATTTCCATTAATACTGCAAATGCACACTAACAACTAAGTCAGATCCTCTCCCACAGTTCTTTCATCTAAAGCTATTGAAAATGTCCAAAACTTTTTAAAGGAGTTTTTCATTATTACAGCGTCACTTATTCTAAACTTCACAATTAGTCCTGAGATGATGACTGCATGAAATAATTTATAATTTCCTTTCATAAAGGAAGTTTCAATTCTTCATAAACCATTAAAAGGCTATCTAGAAAGGTCTAGAAACTAAAACCTTGTTATTTTTTCTTTTTTTTTTTTTTCCCCTCAGACATATGCACTCTGTTAATAGGTAAATTTGACTATATTGCTAGAGCTTTCAGAAGAATTTGTCCTCAGGATGCTATCAAAAATAAATTTGAGACTTGGTCTTGATTTGGTTTGTTGTTGATTTGCAGCTGCAAACAAGAAAGGTTAACCTAATGCTTAATAAGACAAGATTATTTGTTCATATTTATGCACATATCTATTCATAGTGTATCTGTCTGTTTTTTGGTATATCCATGTTGAATAAACTGGCTTTCAAATATAGGAAATATATGGAAATCATCCTCCTCCCTGGGCCTTTTATTAGAATAGCATAAACACACTCGATTAACCAGGGAATGAACACTATTGCTCCAGAATCACTCACTGCAGATTTGCTTCTGAAAAGTTTAAAAGCCACTGAGAGGCCAGGAAAAGAAGTCTGCTACCAGCTTCTGCAAAGGCCATCAATTCCAGCAAAGGCAAAGCTTCTGCTGGAATTTAAAAATAAATTTAATCAGCCATTTTTACTAGTCCAAACCAAGCATAAGAGTCTGAACTCTTCTCTTCAGTGCAGAGCTAATTTGTTGTGCAAATTCTGGAAATCTAGTTCTGGAATTATCCAATCAAAACGCTATCTATATTTTTTTTCTGAATAATTTGTAAAACATCAGAGGAATTCAAAAGGAAAAAATATATTTCTTTTACTTTTTCAGAGTCATAAAAGGAGCTTAAAAGCCTGGAGTTATTTCCTGAGGAAAAAAATATAGATGCCAGGGAAGAATACAGGAATATTTGCATTTTATAACACAGAAATAGGTTAGGGAAAGGTATCGAATAGTTATAATCATTCTCATATGCTTCACAGAGGCCAGTAGATAAACACAGTGATATTATTTGTCCTCACTTCCAGCTTGTGCAAGGATGATTTTCAGTGTTAATAGGAAAAGAGATTTCCTTAGATTTGGAAATGCAGCTATTTGCACTTGATAACCATCATGTATTTTTATCTGTAACAGCCTCTTCTCTGCACAGCATCACTCAGCCTATCCATCTGCTGCACTGTCTATTACAGTTTATCAGCAAATCACATACTTGACTCTCATGTTTCTATACATAGCTTTAAATTAATCTCAGCAGGCACGTGAAAACCCTTCCTCAACACCTGTTAGTGATGTACTATACAAAACATCACCCTTCAGCCTCTGTTGCAAGCAGCTGGTGCCATGTCACACCTTGCAACTCGGTGAGACGATATGCTACCTTTGTCTTGTATTTTCTTGTGCCTCTCTACTTCATTATGTGGTTGTAAAACCAGCCAGTGTTTCACCTGTATCTCCCACCACACAGTATCTGAATTTCAAGATTCGCTTCTAAAAAGTTATCCTAGACTAAAACTTTCAGAGCAGAAATGTACAAAAAATGTTTTCTATTGCTGCTTGGAAAACCTATGTGTATAGGAATAATTTTTTTTTAATTTTGGAAAAAAAAGGATGGTATTTTTTACTAATTCATATATTGTATAGATCGTAATATGTTTTTCCAAGCATACGTGGAAAACATGCATGGTTGCATCCTATAGAGTTTCCTTATAATATGGAATAGATGTTGTGTTTCGGGAGGGTGATATGATTTCTCTGCTTAGAATGCAGGTTCAGATGAGGGATTTGCATGGATTAGTCCGGACAGATAAAGAACCAGACAGCTGCAGGCCTTCTAGAATTTGTAAAACCTCTGTCTACTCCTGACTCTGTGACCCAGCATCAGAATGGCAGAGGCAAGTGTATTAAAAAAATAAAGGATGTTATATAATGTGACTTCCAAATTTGAACAAGAACAATATTTTTTTCTGTTTCTTGATAGAAGGGATTTGATTGCCAAATAGGGAAAAAGACTGATTTATTTTTCAATTTTGAAACTGTAAAGTGCCATTATTGCAAGTCCTTACTTTCACTCATCTGAGATAAAAACCACAGATGTTTCTTCCTGCCAGTTCAGTGTTGACACATTGCTGTATATATTACACTCACTTTTTCAGTGTATTTTCAGCAAAGAAAGGCATATACTTCCTTGCATTTGACACAATAAACTAAGTGATTAATTTGAAGAAAAATATTTGGTGAAACTTTTCAGCATTAAGGTTTGTAATGTGTACGAGTGAGCACTTCTTCCAACCACCCTATTGAAAGACAACTTAGAATAGGTACAGTAGAACATAATCAGAAATGCTCACGTGAAGAAAGATGAAGCTAAAGAAATTAAAGAGCTGTGGCTCATGAAAGGAGAATAATTATGGTGGTTTTAAAATGGGTTAGTGTGGTTTAAAAGCACATTTTATTGGTAAATGCAAGTTAGTCTCATTAGTGGGGGCAGTACGGAAAGATCAATAACATGCTTCCTATCAACATTCAGTCCTTTTCAGACTGAATCAAGAAATACCCATGAGTAAAACATGGTAAGGCCAAAAAAGAGACACGTGAATTTCAATGTGTTAATCATCCGCACTGTTGTTATTTGCTGTCACGTCTCTCTGTGTCCCCTTCAATGCACTTTGAGCACATGCATTATGCTAAGCATATTAGTACACACTGAGTAAAAATTGCTGTAAATCTGCATTAAAATTAAGTGTTGTACCTGACCTTTAGTACTCAGAAAACCCTGAGCAAGTTTATCAGTCTCATTTCCTAGAATAAAAGCAGACTTTTGGTATTGCCTACTATGTGCCCAATAGCCTAACAGTTTTGTGTATTCAGTAATCTTGACCCTGAATATTTGCAGCTGAAAATGTTGGCATTGATATTATTCTGACCTTCTATGACTGGATAATCTGCTCATTTTTTTTGTTGGTAATTGCCAACAATATATATGACACTGCTCTTGATAATCGCAAAATCTTTTCACCTTAGGAGATACAGTGCAAATACAAGCTGAGCACAGCTTGAACTACAAAAAAAAACCCTCTAAGGAACTTTTCAGGGTATTGTAATAATTGCTGAAATTTAAGTTCCACTGCATGAGTAAGAAAGGTATTTTCTTTCCTGTAGGATATGGTTCCCATATTGCCAATATATATTTAACTTACATGACCAAGCAATCCAACTGATTAAGATTTTTAAGGTTATATGTGCTTAGGTACATTACCATTTATCTCAAATTAAAAACTTCACATGTTAATTTGTGTTAATTGTGTTATGGTAATTTCATACAATAAAACAATAATTTTATTCTGGGCTTCCACAATTTTTTAATCTTTTATTCATTTAGATTTCTAAACCTTTGTGTAAAAGCCCAGAACAGTAGCAACATGTAAAATATGAAAGACTCGTCCTAGGTTTTCCTTTATGTGTGTGAAGCAATAAGGGTTTTACTTGGCTAGATGATGAGTGTGAAATCCTTACTCTGTATCACTGAGACATGCATCAACCTAGTGCTACCATTCAGTTTGATAACACAGAAAAATTGGTGAGGCTGGATCCTAAGTGGTGCCAATGACAAGAGTTTGTTTAAAGGAGTTTTCAATTATGTAGTTTACTTTTGTCCTGCCTCCTCAGAGCATACATGACATAAATTAAATTGCTTATATGATCATTAAAATCACCTTGGTTCAACTAGAATCACAGCTTCCTATCAAGAGGTGGCATTCCTTTGCCTGATATGAGCCATCTGATTTTACTTGTGAGAAAGAGAATATGAAATAGCTGGAATCCATACTCTAAAGAAGATAAAAGAAATGTAAAAAAAAACCAACCAAAAAACAGAAAGAAAGAACCAGTTTACAGAGTTAACAAGTTGCAAACCAAATTAAGCTGCTTTTTTCGTTTGTTTGTCTCTACTGAGCTGGTAGACCAGGTGTGGATGTGTTTAAGAGAAAGTGCTTGCCCGAGACACACGCAGCCGTTGCCATTGTACCCTGACACATTCCTCTTCCTTGCTGAGCGCTATTCAGTCCAGCAACGTGAAGCTGGCATGGGGCTCCTGTGCAAGCGACGCGCGTTGTTTTAACCCCTTGTTTTTCTGCCTGTTTACTCTGTTATGCACAGCCGAGGCAGCAGAGGGAGCTCAAAGATTTTGGTCATCTGCGAGAGAGCCGGGGAGGCCCGGGCAGAGAGGGACGGTGCCAAGGGCAATTACAGCCGCCGCGAAGGACAGGGCTCGATGTATTCGGACCCCTTTAGAGCTGGTAGATTATAATGCATATCCCGTTATCGGCCGGTGGTTTTAAATACCAGGGTTCAGTGGCCAGGTTTTATTTTGCACTTGTTGCTTACTTAACCTGTTGTATTTACAGTTGGGAAAAAGAGGTATTTCTCAAGACTATCAAAGTCCTTTTTAGTCTAAAAAATTGTTCTAATGAGTTGTTCTATGCAGAAAGATTTATAACAGGTATTAAGACATAGGTACCTGAATTTTAAGGACTGCAGTAAATTCAATCTATAAAATAGTGACAATTGGAGAAATACTGAACTGCAGTGAGTTGACTTTTGTTAAACCATGCAGAAATTCAGTTTGTGAAATAAAGCAAGATGGTTTTCATTGTCATTTAAATGTAGAAAGATTTTCATGTGTTTTAGCAGTTCACCATCAGTGCTGGGGAGAAGTAAAGCTAATAAATCATGCAGTTGAAAGTCCTGTCTAAAGAAAAGCATTTGTTCTTCTGCAAAGATTTGAGTCTCTGAGAGATCATCAGCTGCTGACTGAAGTAGAAGTCTGTTTTGAACTCTATCAGTGAATACATTATTAACAGGACACAAGCATCATGAAGGTCAAGGTTGTGCTTAATTGCCCAGTTTTTGAATGCATAAAAACAAGAGAGTGTAAAACCTTGTGGTTCTGACCAGATTTGTTATTTTCTATAACATACTACCTGAACTTCACTATTTGTTACAGACCAGGTCGTTGTCTATCTTGACTGTTTTAATTTGTTTTTGAGGTAACACAGAGCAGAATGTAGTTTCATTATAAAATAGAAATATTGTACTAACTTAGTAAGTTGCACTGAAAGAAAATGTTTATAATTCTCTGGGCTTGGAGAGCAAATACACTTGAGATGTAAACTCAGTCATCCTCTTCCCAAATTCAGGGCAATTTTTGCAAGTATTAACAACTCCAGTTTTGTATATATCCTTTATAGAGCAATCGAGTGGCTGGCTGGGTCTTTGCAATTCACTGACCTTGTGGTCTGTCTCCTGTTTTGGACCAGATTCATTCATCCAGACATTAGAAAGTAGCTGTGGAACACTATTCTAATCATGTGGGTATTGTTTAATCCTCTGATTGAACCTGAGTAAATCTCTCTGGATGCCATGTCAATCTGTTTAGGATTTGCAATCTGGAAAGGCCCCCAAATACGAATTAAAGTAATTTTCTATTAAAAAAAAAGGAATTTAAAAAACAAAAATAACAAACAAAAACCCAAAAACCCCCAAAAAACAAAAAAAAGAACCCAAAAACATCGACCTCTCTCCAAGGTAAGTAAAGATCAGGCAGTTGTTAATACCGCTTGGAGATAGGGGACATAAATATTTGACTATATTAATTTATCTTATTGTTTTCCTAACTACAGGTCCTTGGTTGTGTTAGGGTTTTTTGGTAGATTTTTGGGATTTTTTTACTATATCAGTTATCTTTAGTATGTGTTCTGTCATTCCAAGTACATATCCTGACCCCTGAAATTTTTGGGATTTCAGAGTGTTTGCTATATTTGGATCTTACAAACTCCCACAGTTGTTCTGTTATCTCTCTGTATTTTAACCCTCTCTGCCCCAAAATTACTGTGTAACTGTTTTCAAAGAGGAAATTTTCCCTTTCTTCAACAAATGTGCACTTGTGGAGAGAAAGAATGACAATATCTCCCCTCACTAAATTTTAATGATTATATCTGTGCTCCAAGTTACCAGCATATTTCTCACCTTTCAATGAGATTATCCTGGGGGTTCTTGTCAGTTCACAGTTCAATATCTAGTCTTGCTACCTTTAGAATTTGATGGTTTTTTATTTTTTAAAATCTCATCTTTTGGTAAGGTATCATCCGCCTTTCTTTATTAGACAGATTTTAAGTGTATGTACAAAAGCATGCAATCCACTTCTATTTACTCCAAATTTTATATACCACTTCAAAGTTTTAGTCATTCTGTTATTTCAGTGCAATAACTCTGTGGAAGAAGGACTTTTAAAATAGAGTATACATTTATGTATGCATTGTATATGGACAAATTATAAAATATTATTAGCAAAGTGACTTAATGAATTGGTACTTTGAGGTTAGAAAGGTAAAACATTACAGAAACTAATATCTTTCATAATTTTTTCATTACAATTGTCAAATAAAACTTATGGCAAAATTAAAAAAAACCTTAAACCCTTGGCTTTACTTTTACTTGTGTGTGATGATATAATGATGAAATTTTTATTAGAAAAAAACAATTGCCAAGTAAGACATTCTCACTTTCTATTCTCAGAAGTGGATTTCCTTCTTTGTTTAGTTCCAGGTGAAGAGAAGTCCTAGCTAGCTTTAGAGCTCATGGAACATATTTAACTTGAACTTCAAACATTGACTAAGTTAAAATATCTTACCATGGTTGTCTCTGCAATGGATCCAAAGCTGTTTATAAATATGTTGCATGTGACATTTACTGGAGGACCTGCAAAAGAGAAAAAACACAAGTCCCTGTTCCAGAATTATTGCTTATTGATTGATTATACAATATAAACCATTATGAAACAATGTTTGCTGACTTCAGAAGAAATAATGCTACATTCGCAGCTTATTTAATGCATAATTAAATTCAATTATTTCTAATAATTTACCTTTTGATTTTTCTCAAAGGTACACTATTTATCTGGCCAGGTTTAGCAATTTAAAAAAACACAGCAAGAAAGTTCAGTGTAAACCTGAACACATGCTCCTTTACAAAAAAAGAAAAAAAAATAACATCCCTTTTGAAATACATAGTAGAAATATTTTATGTGTATTTCTATGAGAACGCAAGTCAATTCTCACAACAATTAGGGGGGAAAGTGACTTTCTTCATTCAAGGCAGCTTCTACCTTCCATGTTATCTGTCATCACTGGGAAAAGAAATGCCATATTGCTGCTTTTATCTCTACTGCTTACAGTAAAATAATTTAGATTATATTCCCATTTCTCTTAAATTCATGAGATGTTTAAGAGTCCATTTATAATTGAATTCTCTGTTACCATGGATTTTCATTCAACTGTTTTGTCTTGTCTTCCATTTTGAAGTATCAGTAGTGGCAGAGTAGTCATTATGGTAACTGAACAATGAATTGCCTCTTCATGGAAAAGAGCTTAAATTATTTTCTAGAAATCTCTTTTTAAAATGTCATTCTGGAAAATCATGTTAATTTTTCCATTATTCGTTATCAATTTCAGTCTGTGTCCAATAAAAACAAGGTTTTTCCATCACAAGGGGTTTTTTTTTTGCCTTCCTACAACTCAATATTCTTATATCAATAATCCAGTTCAGCATTGGAGAACCTGGATTCTTTTTGCAGTTGTAAGCAGTCACTAACAATGAGAAATCTGTATCTGGAATCTGAGGACTGGTCTTACAAATCTTTATGTAATATCTATTTTTTAGGGTCACTGAAGAGAGAAACTTCTCTTCTGCTACTGGTGGTTTGCAACTAGCAAAATCTAACATGACCAATAAATTTCACATTACATTTCTTGAAGAATCAGAACATCCATCAAAAATTCTGCCAATATGACACAACTTGGAACATCCAGCTTTCTTTTCTGATGGCAATAATTGTTTTGAAGTGATGTATAGCAATTGCAATGAAACACTTCTACACGTACTTCAGTCTTTGCAATAGACAAGACTACAACTATGGAGCAGAATTCTCAGGTAAGGAGGTAGCACTTGCAGTCACTTTGGTACTCAGTTAATTATTCAGAGTTGTTGAGCATATCCAGTACTTCTGAGAATTCAGTAAAAGCTTTACATGCTCAACTCCTGAAAAGGATCAAGGGAAAAAGAAAAAGCAGGGACAATGAACAAAGGCAGAATCACTAAAAACTGTTAGGGAGAAAATTGTACTTCCTGCCCATGTTAGTTAATTTGTTTGCAAGGTAGCTTTTCTTTCAAACAATTCCATGTTGTAGTACTTGCCATCATTTCAAATTTGATGTGATCTTGTTTAAAATAGTACTATGCTTTAAAGTATGTTTGCTATATCAACATAGTTGCTTTTATTAAGAAAAAACTCTAAATCACTACAGTGCTGATGCTTAATTTCAAATTACAATAAAATTGTTAATAGCTAGTTAAAAGGAGCACAAATGTAGAAGCTAAAAGTAGCTTGCAAATGTTTTAGAGTTAACTTAAAGATACTGTGCTGAGAGTAAAAATGAACTTCCCAAAACACGGTCAAAAAGAATCATGAATGAGAAGCTGTAAAAGGTGGAAGTCATATTTGAACACAGGAATTCAGGCAAGTTAAACACAGATTAAAAGGGGGCGGAAAGAAATGGAGCTGAAACACACTAGAGACAGAAAAGCTAACAATGATCACTATCTACAAGGCATTAAAAATAGAATTCTGCCAAGATCTGAAGGTGAAAGAAGATGATTAAGGTATAAAAGTACCCATGAAAGTGAAGGTCAGAGCAGGAAAAAACTAAATTAAGTCTTTGTAGCCGCATTTGTCTCTAGTTGCCAGCTGTGTCAAATACTAGAGCCATTCTGCTGGAATTTTGTAAGAGAACTGTAGAAGACATTTCAAACTAAGTGAACAGGAACAAACTGACAGGCTGAGGTGGTATAAATCCAGACATTATAAAAATCTTTGCAAAACTGTGGAAATACAAATCACTGTGAGTCAGCTATCACCTCTGTCAATTTTGTAACCAGTGGAAATGTGTACCATGTCAAGCAAGTATACCGTGAATTTAAAAAAACCCCAGAGTTCAGGTATGATAGTGGATGACATTGACAATGAATTTTATCGCTCTAAACCTTACCGCTGTACCAGGCAAACTGGTAGAAATAATGAGAACTTTTACAATTGAGAGATATAGATTTATATTATATATAAATATGTTTTATAGATTAATATATTTATATATTAGGGAGAAAGATTTCAAAAAGTCAAAAAGGATCAAAAATTCTATGACAAGCTGCCACATAAAACCAGCTGAAGTAGAACATGACCCTTCACACTGGAAAAGGTCTACAGTAGGGAGCGATATGTAGTATACAAATTTGTAAAGATCAAAAGGAAGTAATACTTCTCCATTTCTCAGTATGTCACAAGGAAACAAAATTAGTAAAATAATCACCAAATTTAAAGCAAACAAAAAAATTATACTTTCTAATATTTCAAAACACAAAGTTTTCATTGCCAGAAAATAATGAAAAGGCCAAAACTATAGTTTCCAGAAGAGATCAGGAGAATATATGCAACTAAATTAAGTGTTTTTCCAGTTAAGTTGTGTCTTACAAAGTTTCCAAACTAATGACTGTGGAATAATGTTTGCCAATAGCAGGGCAAATAATGCTTCGCATTTTCCTATGTGAATCCCTAATATTTACCTTAATATTTCAAGTTTTTACACCTAGGTTACATAATTGTGTTCAAATTTGAAAAGCAGTGAAGTATTTTCCATATTTGCAGGAATGGATGTAGTCTGCAATTTGGACACTAAGAAAAACACCTTGCTATATGTTTGATGTAACAGAAGAAAAAAAAAGCAACTGTAACAAAGATTGTACAAGAATTCTTAATTTCCTGTTATATTCCATAGCTGAATAAATACCATGTTCTCTCTATTATATTCGTTGAAAAAGAACTGATATGCAGAATTCCATATCCAAAAGCAGAGCACATAGGCAAAATATATAATTTTGTCTTCTTGACCAAGATTAATTATTACTAAAATTCATAGTTAAAAATCTTGTCTACATAGGAATTTTACTGAAAGAAAAGATGATTTAAAATGAATGTCTGAGTTATCTTATTAGTACTCATCCTCGTTCTTTAAAATCATCACCAGTTAAAAATCTTAAAAAGGCATTAACTCCCAGCAATTGTTCTAGGAGTAATAAAAATAACCAAAAAGTGGCAAAGTCACTTAAGGAGATACTTATTCTTAGTGATACATCTGAATCATTCTGGGCAGATCTGTTCA
The DNA here is from genome assembly GCA_013400915.1 of Pardalotus punctatus. Lineage (NCBI taxonomy): Eukaryota > Metazoa > Chordata > Aves > Passeriformes > Pardalotidae > Pardalotus > Pardalotus punctatus. The sequence continues at coordinate 734,276 of VZTX01008513.1, read as the reverse complement.
AACTGCACAGCTGTCCAGAAGATTTAGAATGTGCACTTTTTGAAAAGGAACAACGTCAAATTAGGTTTTGTCTCTTTAAGTTTCAATAATTACAAAACAAGGCTCTAAATCCTTTGAATTATACTTTCAAGAAGAACTGCATTGAATTTCATAATCTCTAAACCATCTGCCTATTCTTCACTCTTGCCTCACCAGAAGATTGTGATTGGATGCTGTCCATGACAAACTATAAAATTCAGTCCCCAAATCATCTAGAGATGTGTTTGAAATTCCAGTGCATGTTTATAATTTTCTGAGAAGTATCAGCATCACTAACTTAAAAAAAGCAAAGCATTTCCAGCTGCAGAAAACCCTGGGTAATAAGTTTATATATACACAACCAACTGTTTATGGTTTGCTGATGAGGAAGTAATCTGACAAATCTCTTACATGGTCCTTATGAATCAGACTGGGCAAACTCTGGTAAAACCAGTGCATAGCAGTAGCTTTAGAGTCAAAACCATTTAAGTTTCTGGAACCTGGAGATGTCAAAAAATTATAACATTTCTTGCTGAATAAGAATTAAGATGGAAAGGCAGTGACAGATGACTTAGAGGAGAAAGCACTGCCAGCTTGAAGGAAAATTTTTGTAGTAAACATGGAGTAAAGCCTTCTAGTGAAATGTTAGAGCTAAGAGAATCTCTTGGACTCAAGAAGATAGGCATAGGAGGAAGTAGCTAAGGCAAAGTAAGGATAATATAATTTTTAATTGCAATAGGTTTATTCTTTCAAAACATTACTTATATTCTATGTAATTTAAAGACTGATACCTTGTTTAAAGATTCAGTAATACTGTTAAATATGGTTCCACTATAATATCGGAACTCCTTGTTTTAAAAAAAAAAAATAGTCAAATTTATCTAAACTTCCCAGACTGCAAAAGTTAGCATGGATGGTGTTTGTCTGTATAATACTTTCCATATAATTATTAGCATATAGTTTGTGTAATCATTAAATATTCTAACATGCCTGAGTCTGGATAATATGGTTCATGCTAAGACCCTCAGAAGATGTAATCATTCCATTTGAAAACTGCCCTTTCAGCCTTCTTTGAATCTGCTTTGTGGAGATTTAATCTCCTTCATGATAAGTACATAAAAGGCACACACCAAGATGCAATTCCAAGTATTGAGAACTGGCAATTTCAGTGGAGAACTGGGAACAGGGAAAAGAGCAAGAGGAAAGATAGTCCTTTTGGCATTTCAAGGAACAACTGGGGCCCAGGAGTGAGGAATACAATTTGGTGTAGAATTGGTAGATAAGATGTCTTGAATTTGACAGTCATGTCATTAACACACTCTTAGAACCAGACGGATATGAAGGTTTGGCCTATCTTTCACAGAACTTGCATTCTGGAGTGTTTCAGGCTATGGAAATCTGGGGTGAGAATCTGAATCCATCGGTAAGCATTTCAGGAAGGAAAAAAACCAACAAACCATATTAGACAACTAAAATCTAATGATAAGCTATATTTATGAAAGGTCTGCAATTGGGCAGCTGTGAAAGTGGCAGGGGTAGAGTGAATTTCTACTGAAATGAGCTGCCATACATACAAAGGAAAGGCAAAAGAAGGCATTTTTTTTTCAGTGAATGTACTTTGTTTTCAGATTTGTTTCAGAAATTGTATTTGTGTGAACAGTAATATTGACATACTGGAAAAACTGAAAGTTTAGTTTTGAAATTACCTTTGAAATTTGGTCTGATCCTTGCATCATAGCCTGACATCCTACCCATTAGCTTATCCAGGAAATCGGATGGCGACATTGGCATGCTACGAGATCTTGCACTGTCTGTTTCCTTTGTGGCTACCAAGCTAACAGCGAGGAAAAACAAACAAACAAACAAACAAACAAACATTTGTTAGAAGTTTTGTTAGGGAAATTTTAATTTTATTTAGTCAATCATAGTTAATTTCTTTAGGAACAGGAAAACAGGAAAGCTAAGATTTTCTTTCAAGCTAGTTAATGCTTCAAAAATCGTAGCAGGAAATAAACAGTAAGTTCTTTCCATATCTATCATTTAATACATACATTTATTCTGCTGTGCTGCACAGTTATAGGTTACTTCTTCCATAGAACTTCTGTAGACTAATAACACTTTCAGTCAACAGTAATCAGTATCATTATCACAGAGTTAAATAATGTCATCTACAGAAATAGCTGTGTATGTGGAATGCCATATTTTGGAGTCTATTCTAGATTGATCTATTTTAACTGAGTGTGCAGTGACAGAAGCCTGGATCAGAAAAAAAAAAAAAAAAAGTAGTGATGATCTTGATTAGAATAGTACTACTATCACCAATTTTTGTTTTATGTTGCTATGTAACCATAATAAAACAGATCAGTCTCTTGGCAGGTGGTATTTTTTAACATTGTCTTAGAGTTCCATTTTCTGTTAAAACCAAAGTGGCTGGTAGAGTAGGAAAAAAACTATTTAAGGACAAACTTTTCTTCTCAGAGCCACATGAAAAATGCCATCTCCTACAGTTTCCTCTTCATATGCATGCAAAACTCCCACTGACAGTCTAAAGTGTGTTCTACTCATGTTAAGAGAGCAGAGTAGTGGCACTGTGATCAGCCATGGGACCCAAAGAAAAAGTCTTTGTTTTGTGGAACAGCTCTTACTTGAGTGCTTTTTAACACACTGGAAAAACAATACAGTCAGACAATATATAAATTTTGAGTAACATTTTGATACATAATACAACCATTTGTGGCTTTTGGAGTCTCCAAAAAGATAAAGAGCTTTGCATGTTTGTGCTGAATTCAAGTCAAAGATCTGTTACAGAAGGACTTAAATCTCTTTTACTTACCCAATTTATTGTCTCCATGTCAATTCACTCTTTTAGAACTGCTTAAATATGCTTTTCTTTAGAAGTAAACACCAGGAATAATGTAAAGCCCTTAGGAATTTTCTGACTCATATAAAACCTATGCTAAAGTTGTTCCTTAACAATGGATGGCATATCAAAGTGGAAAAATTCTGTACAGGTATGCATGTATGCAGAGGCCATGTGGAGTGCAGACTGGAAATGTAATTTCTTTCTTTTCAAGACTGTGTTACTCAGGACATTAAAATTTACACTTTTATGGAAACTTCCATTTAGAAGGTCTGCTAAAATTTTTGTCTTCAAGTTTGAAATTTGGATTTATTATCTTAAATTAAAAAAATATTTCATATTAGTCCTTGAGAGTTACAAACTTGGGCACACATAGAATATGAACATAGAAGCTTCTAGAATGCTATGGTTTGCTCACATTTTAATTAAAAATGGAAATGAAGGCTTTTAATTGTAATATTAAATCAGAAAGTTAAATTTGATCCTTGAGTTTATTTGCTTATCTAGTGTTTATTCTATTCTATATGTAAGTTGATTTGTATATTCCTAAAGTGTTCATAAATGGTTAAATTCTTGGGTATTTCTAAATTGTTTCGAGTATTTTGATACCTCTTTAAGTAAAAATGTTTCTTTACTCTCCTTCAGCTAACCTCATTCTTTATTTCTTCCCATAGCTGCAGAATATATTTCCCCTTCTGAGAAAGTAAGTATTCAACATATTCTTTTATAGTTCAGTTTGAAATTATCCTATTGCCATAATTTTCATTATCGATCATTCTGAATGGATCCAATTTATCACATTATTACAACTTGTAGTGAGTTGTGTTTCTGTAAAACATCACACATGTTTATAAAGCAATTAAAATATGTGAGTCCAATTCTCCTTTGCTGGATATTATCTACTCGTAAGGCAGGAGAATCAAGTTACTGGGTGTACACTCTTAGTATACACACTTAAGTGCTTAGATTTCTTTCTAATAATCTACTGTAAGAAATATATATTTCTATTCTGTAGGTATATAAAATTTCTATACTACCGGATATACAATACTGTATTTTTATTCTTAATATACATAAATTATCCAGAACACAGATATAGAAAGGCCCATTGCTATTTTCGATATCACTTTCTGGGAAGGAAGAATTTGTTTGTTTGATCTTTTTACGCTTCACTGAACTTTTTTAAAATCTTTCCTTGTTGTACTTGTAGCTCTTGCTTTGCCATGGAACAGAGTACTTTGAAATTCAGGTAACTAATGCTGACTGGGAAAAACAGCAATTGCTGTGACTATGGATTTTCTCAAAGTGACATTTACCTTTTCACATGATGGCATCATTAATATTTACTTTCATTAGTCAATTGTAAGTCTCAGAATATCTTGAATAATTTAATGCCTGCTTATGAAGAGAATATATTCAGCATAATTAATACACTTTGTATAATCAAGTTTTATCTCTAGTCAGCTGTAATTTGTAACTAAATATTTTTTCAAGGAATGTTTTCCCTTTTACTAAGATTGGGGTGTTATGATTAAAAGGTGGTTGAGTTCTTCAGAATTCTGCCCTTTTGATTTAACTTTAATTGAAAATACATATTTCAAGAATACTGTTGGACAAATAAAACTTTCATCAATCAGACCTGATGTGGAATACTAGTCTAGTTAAAAGGGAGCAAGACTTGGTAATATAGTAAAACCTGAGTAAAGCAGTGGATTTGAGCAATGGATTTTCTGTTTACCGATTAACATAAAAATTTACTCTGCATGATAAGGGCTCTTCATTTTTATGACACACTGTCTCTGAAAGGTAGGCCTCTGGCTGAGGGGTTAGAGAAAGGTGTATTCCTTTCATGAACTAAGAAATGAGATCCTTTAAGTGTTCATAATGCACATAGTTTCGTCCTTGATACACAACTATTGCGCAAGTCCAGGAATGGCTTTGCGTGCCTCCAGAGGGAATTCATTCTGACCTGTCACAGTTCTTTAAAGAGTTTGTACATGCATTTTCTAACAGGCAGAATTATAGGAATTTAATATCAACAAGAATTTTAATACCAGCAAGTGCATTGAAAAGTAAGGTAAAATGGATTTGTGATTAACATAAATCATTATGTGACTTTAAATTACTGAGAAAGAAAGCTGTACACTTTTTTCACAGGTAGAAACTTCTCATTGCTGAAGTCTTTTATTGGACAGAGATTATAATCTCACAATCTTCTAGTCTGTTCATATTTTGTGAGGAAAATTTACCAATAGGAATGCTCTCCCTGGTAGTGATTCTAAGTTGTTCCTGTTATTTTTTGGCAAATACTACTAACAGTTATAAGGATTTAAAACATTTTACAATTTCAGACTTAGAACAGTACTTGATGTCAATTTCCTGGATGCATCCTGAACATCTTTAAAATGTAAATTAAGCCTTCAAAAACAATAAAAAAGCAATTTTTAACTGAAGTTGTGGACAAGAATCAAGAGAAAAAAAAGAAAAATATCAAAAGATGCATTCAAAAATTATTTGTGACCAGATAAATTTACATCATCAAAAGTTAGGGTAAGAATTTTTGTTTCAAATAAGCTGTTACACAAAACCAGACATAAACAGAAAATTAGAATCACAAAGACTATAATTACTCCTGTCTTTGGCCTATTCTGTCTATTAAATTATTTTTTCACTTAAAATCTGAGGAGCGATGAGCTTTACATCAATGCTTTGAAGTCTGTTAAGTTTCATTCACTGAGATAGGAAAACATCCTAAATTGCAGGTCTGTGACAGTGCACTACCTACCAAAAGTAATATTTGAATCAGAAACTCATAGGTCAAGCTGAAAATATTTCCTGTGGAATACAAATGTTAGAGAATAAAAAGCAGACTGACACAATCAAGATGCAGCTTCTCTAGATCAGCACCCACATTCTAAATTTCAGACAAAAAGCTACTTATAAGAATGGCTTTCAACAATGCCATCTATAATCTGCAAAGAAAATCCAAAACAATTGATGGTTTAAAACTAAGAAATGCAAACAGAATTGACAGAGACATAAATACTGATGATGTGAAGATAAGAACATATTTCTTAAATTACGCCCATTTAAGAAGAAGTGTTTAAAACAATTAGAGGAAGGATATTAAGAGATGTATGGAGTGGGAATGTGGGCAGAGTTGGAGAGAGCAGTGAAGAAGAATGCAGAATTCATCAAACAACTCAGCACTTGTGGTAAAGTTCTCACTGCGCTACTGTGTTATCCAGTGGTGCGGAAGGATTGAAAGAGTGAGTAGAAGCATGAAGGTCACTTATTATTTTATATGATATTAATGAGACCAGTTCTGGGATGTTGCATCAAATTCCATGTCCGAGTTTTTAAAGGACATTAAAGCATTTGGAAAGGTACTGAACAAAGCCACTAAGCCATGACCTGAGAGTTAGGGAAATTTGCTTCAAGTATGAGACTTTAAGAGCCTAATCTTAGTTTATCAAAAAAGAAGAGTGAAAAACATAGCATGATAGAAACATAAAGTATTGTTTTTCATATATGGCTAGCTTGGTGAAAAGGAATGAGCTCTGACATATAGAAAAACAGGCTAAATTGAGATTAAACATTACAAATCTCATGAAGAAATCTTCAGACTGTCAAAAAGCACTTGATTGATTTGAGGAGCTTAAGGAAGGGAAGCAATGGGCATAGTTCCAAGTGTGAAATTATGTTTTCTCAGGGTCTTTCTACACAGGGGCTGGGTTGCAGGCTTGCAGTTGCTGTAATCAGGTTTGCAAGTTACAGTTGTAATGTTGGCTATCTTGTTCAATTCCTTTCACAGCTGGATATTTGACTTACTAAGCAGTTATGTGAGCATCAGCTCCTTGCACAGTAGTGACTTAAACTCCAGAGTGGAAACTGCACTTGAGCAGCCCATAAACTAGAAGCAGCTTAAAAAATCAGAGGTTGACCACTACCAGGAAAAAGTGATGTAAAAGTTCTATCTATGACATGCACTTGCAAAGAATAAAGAGTTAAAAGCTAAATTATAACGTTGTCATGAAAGCAAATGGATGTGAAGTAGCCAGGGATAAATCTAGACCAAAATTAAAAGACTTTCAACCCCTGAAACACTTCAGTTCAGGAATAGTTTAACACTTTGAGCTGGGATAGAAAAGCCTTGTGTGTTTCAAGATGGAGCTAGGCCTCAAGATGCTGTGACATGTATGCCTGTGATTGCAGGTGATGAGACTCAGTTCTTTTTTAATCCTCTGCTGAGAGTATGCATTATTATTGATCCTTTTATGTTTTTAAAATAATTGCTACTACAGAAGTCTGGGAAAAAATACAGTTAGCACAACAATACAGCCAGAGCATCAATATCTATGGAATTTAAATGGGAGATCTCATCTAGCAGCTGGCAATTTAGTTACTAAGATAAAGCCTGGATCATGAATCTGTGCTCCTGAAATCTCTATTTAAAGTAGGCATATTTGTGAAAGAACATATTTCTCTTTGCTTCCTCCAAAAGAAAATTATTGAGGAAAACTCTTCAAAGGGAATTTACAATCTCTACAAATGTTTCCTTCTCTAAAACATTTAAGGCTGCAAAAATCAGATTGCTTTCCCATGTCTTTTTTTTATTTTTGGAGAACTACTGTGTTCTACCTGTAAGTTGTCTCTATCTATTCCAAACTTCTGCACATTTTTACCAAAGCACAAACAAAGGAAAGAAACTTTACATATGAAAGCACTTTATGTAAGTTTTATTTTAAAAGGTTTATTTTCAAAGGTAATTTCAGTCCTACTGCCTTTGAGACTTATCATTTTTATGCTGCAGAAAGTGCTGTTTTTCACTGATTTCCCTCATTCAAACATTCATCTTCAAGGTGCGTTATTAAAAAATTGCTTTCAGTGTGTGGTTTCAGCCTTAAAAAATATATATTTGTTTGAAAATATTGAAGAAAAGAAGTAATGGACTACTGTCAGCATTTCTATAAGTAAGATTGTATCACTGCAAAAGGGCTTAATAAGAACAGTATAGACAAAAATGAAGGAAAAAATTACATCTTACACCATTTGCTGAGTCTTCACATTTTGTTGCTGCTTCAGGTAGGTGACAGAGTTAAAGAAAGGATATAGTGTGCTGTAGGTATACCTTCCACTGGAAACTTCTCTCCAGAGATGTTTCCAAGTGCAATTTGGGACAGTCCACTAATTTATTCAAATTAGTCTGAGAGTAGTCTTTAGAGACTTACAGACTTACTTTTGAATACAATTAATACTAATTATCTTTGAATTATATGGTAAATTAATTTTCTCCCTTCCCTAGATAAACTACTTACATATTTTTTTCTTTAAAATCTTACACTAACACTTAGTTACTGTCATATTTGTCTTGGTGATTTTTCTCATCTGATCATAAATTACTTCTTTGGTCTCAAACACAATCTATTTTAGTAATTCAGAGAGGAAGAATGCTTGCATTTCATCTTACAGTGCATACTCTAGTGCTGCTACATGCACTGTGATGGTCCAGTAGGTCTTTCATTTCATTATTTAGCTTATTCTCTCAGACAGCAAGTGTGGCCAAACCCCTGAAGCAATTGGATGTTGTGTTTGTGGTCCATTCTCTCCATCTGATGTTTGACTGTTTTTAATGCAATTTATATTAAAATGCTTCCAAGAGAAGCTCAAAGGAATTAATTACACCCTTAGAAAGAAAGCAAAAACTGCAGCCAATATGCATTTAATTGCATCTCACAAACATTACTACACAAAAGCATTTCATAAAATTAGTCTAGTGCTACTTATTCACTGGTTCACCAGTAATGGTTAGGTGAATTAATCTCATGACTTATCTCCTTGATTCTGTAGCTATAAGTAATGGTGATAGAATTAAAAAATTTTTAAAATAAAAATTATTCTGTGTAACCATGTAATTAAAGAGGTCTGCTAGGAAGGAAATGATTCTCTAATTGGTGATGTCAGATCATCTGATGGTGTCTTGCATTTTGAAAGTTTTAGCAATAAGGTTTTGTGATATGAAGAAAGTCTTCAAATCCTCTTCTGAGCAATATAGACCTTCATAAAGTACACTTGGTAGAATTAATGGGGAAAGCAAGCTTCTAGTTTAAAGAGGTCAGAAGCATAGGGTGGCTTTTTTGGTAATGGAAGTGTCTCCACATATCTGACCTACTAAGTAAATAGGTAAGGAGTAACAAGATCAGAGTTTATAGCAAGCAGGATTTGCATGCATTATTCAAGACATGTACATAAACCTGAGAAAAATACCTTTTTGACACTAGAATGTTCCAGCATGTGACAGCTTAGAATAAAAAACTGAGAAGTATTACAAGAATTATTACTGAAGGCCTCAAGCCCATCCAAATTAAAGTGTTTTCCTTGTTTTTACAAAAATAAATCCCACTCTTTTTAGAAAGACAAAAACTGCCTTCAATTTTACACCAAAAAAATCATACATCAATGTAAAGCATAAACAATACTAATTTGTTTGTTTTTTGTTGGTAACGCTAATGTTTTCCCAAATTTTTGCAGTTTATCATTGAGGTGCATTTTTTCAGTTAAGTAGCGTGACAGATATTCTTTTGAGGTGTGATGTGTTTAAACTGGCTGAGATAGCTGTGTCAGAAGAGAAATACAACTCTCTGTGTTTTACCGCAATAAAGAATTTTAAATTTGGAAACCTTGAAGATTAGTGAACTTCCATAAACTAGAAGGAATTGTGGAGTGGGAGTCCAGAAGATGGGATAAATATTTTTAAAGAAAATATTTTTAAAAATTTTAATAAAGTTTTAAACCAATCTCTTTACTCTACTGAAAATTAAAATGCTTCATAGAAAATAAAAGACATAGATTTTTCTGATTGGAGGCCATTCATCAGCAATATTTATTCATGAAAATCCAGGGCCATTCTGGAAAGCCAGGAGCAATGTCAGGGGTACACAGCTGCACGGACCCAGTACTGAAAGTGACATGTAGAATCAGCTGTCACTGCTGTTCCAGTCTAGCTCACACATAGTTTGTTCTGAGAAACAAAACAAAACACTAAATTCATCTCCTTCTCTGCATTATCCTTGGAAGACAAGCTCTTTATATTATCTGCATTGTGAACTCAGGGTACCTGAATTCCTAATTTAAATGCCTGAATTAGATAATGCTACCTTCTACCGTTCAAGGTTAATACAAGGAGATAGTTTCCTTCCAACTCTTTTGTATTCCAGCATGCTAATAACTCTATTTGAATAATGATTTATTGGTGAATAAATTAATTTCATATTGAGGGACTAAAAAAAAAGTTTCCAATGGTGAAAGAATAGTGGAAGAGGGTGGCACATAATAAAGCCAAAGACAGTAAATGAAGGAGAAAGAATTAAGTTTGCAATGTGTTAACAAAGACTGAGATTCCAAATGCTTTTCATTTTATATCTGCTAAAACTGACAATAATGTGTTTCTTACTAATTAAAGATGAAATCTCTTTTACTTGTTGTAGTTCATAAAGCTGACAGTTCCTATTGCAATGAAAATGCAGATTTTCACATCCTGCAATATTTTAGATAATGATAATTTTATCAGAACAGAGAAAACACAGAATTCTTAACTCATGTTGGCCAGAGGAAAGATTGACATATCAACTAAGTGGAGCAGAAGCATTGTATCACCAAGATTTTAAATGGGTATTTTCTAAGAAAAATCCTCAAGAAAATTTTAAATATTTTGTGTAAGAAGTTAGATATTCTACTGATTTTTTACAGTTTTAGATTTTTCTAGCTGCCCTCTTATCCTCTTATTTTGACTAAGTTCAAATTGTCAGATTAATTTTTTGATATAAAGCCACGGAGATAAGTCAAGTTGCATCAGGACATAATTTCAGCCAAAGTAACAATTTTTATGTGCAACAAACAAAAACTTTAAATTTTAAATTCACTAATTATCCATTCTTTATTATTTTAGTGATTATAAATGAAAGCGACATGAAGTATATAGGGGATTACATTTCAATGAAAATATTAGAAAAATATTTTCTTTCAGATTTAAAAAAAAAAGTTTCTCTCTGCTACAGAATTAACATTAAATTTTAGTGCTCCTGTAGTTTAGGCAATGGTTACAAGCATTTTTTATGATGTTCCTGATACCTTTTTGGTGTCATATCTTTTTTCTTTCACTTTTATTAATACAGTTGAGAATTCCTCCAGCCCTAGTGTCTTCCTCTAGTCATGTTTGTCATGGAAGTAAAATACCTTGTTAAAGTAAACACGTTTAACACATGTTTACATAAAGTACATAAATTGTGGCCTATAGTTTCAAAAAACTTTGGATTGCTGTGGAATATTTCAACTTTTCTCAACAGAGGGAAAAACCAGACAATAAAGCGATTTTTAAGTCTTCTGATTAAGTCACTGACATGATCATCATTCTAGTATATTATAGTCTAGATAAGGTTAAATTTGTATGATCTTTTTTGTGTGTGACTTGGTACATATATACAAGCACAATGTTTTACCCCTTCCATAGGAAAAAATCTCTTAGCGTAAAGGAAAAACCTAATTTGTCAGCATTCTTCATAATCCCATGGACAAGACATTCTATCTTAATTAAGATATGGATTCAACAAACTACAAGTTGCTTCTGTAATTTTGCTTCCTTGTATGAGACAAGTTTATTGTTGCCAGTTTCAGCCATGCAGCATGTGAATTAATATATTTTATGAATTATGACTGTATTCTGAATATTTTTCATTGTTTTCCCAGAAGAACCTACTTAACAGTCTTTTTAACCTGTTGCATAGATTATTTTTATGAATGTTCTAAACTCAGGTCTTAGTTTCTTGCCATTTCTTAATTTATTCAGCCTACTTTTGGGGGAGGAAAAAGCTGACTCAAAGAAGAACAGAGAATATTTCAAATATTCAAATTCTGACAAATTCTGGTTTGTTTTGGTTTGTTTTTTTTTTTTTTTTTTTTGATAGTAATTGGCTAAAATGAATGGAATATTTTTGAAAATACAATCTGTAAACCACTTATTTGTAATAGTCTGAACTTGCATTAGTGTCTCACTATAAAAAGTAGTTTGTGTATTTGCTGAATAATGGAGAAAAGTTATTGGTGTAATGGATAGATTGCAAAATGAACAAGTAAAATAATTTCTTGAATATTCTATCTTATTACACCAGATATTCTTCTATAAAAGTGCCAGAGTTGAAGAATTACATTTATTGTCATGGTTAATGCATGATTCCCCTAACCAACTGAACTTACACAGGAACTGACCGGTGTCTTTGACCACCACAGTGAACGGTAATGCAGCTGATGACAATGAGGCAACACAAGATTGAAGGGTGAATTAATGCAAATGAGACTTTTGACCGTAAACTGTTGTTTCTCAAGGCAATTATTCCTAGATCTAGGAAGAACCTGTGAATTCTGCAAACATAATTCTTCAGATTATAGCTGCTTTGTTGATTCTATATTTTGAATACACCTCAAAAAATCCTTTAAATTGTAGAAGTGCGCATCACTGAGTTTTCTTGTTTTAATGGTTTTTTTACTATTGTGGCAGTGCCCCATCAGCTTTGCATTTACAGGGTTGCTGTACTCTCAACAGTATAAACAGAAACAATGTCCAGTAATGTCCAACAGTAGAAAAGATATCTTTCTTGTAATCCTAATTAATGACCAATTAGAATGTCATACGTACTCTGTTCCTTCGTCTTTTTTTGCTTTAAAAATCCACTTTTATGAGTTGTAAACCATAACCAAAACTGAAAATGGGTTCTTTGCTGTGTTTCTTCTCAAATTTTACTATGCATAAAAATCCTCTCAGAAAGTCTTACATTAGAATAAAATTATTGAGTTTTATCAAAACTAGAAAAAAATAGATTTTTAATTAAAAACCCAGAATTGTGAAGACTGAACCACAATTCAATTAAACACTATTCTGTTTGCCTTAGAGAAGCTCTGGTTGTATCAATCCTGTATCTTGAGCGAGCATATCAGATGGCTGTTTGGAAGATTTGAATTTTTCTCTAAAATTAATTTGATAAGATATAAATTCTGTTAGAGAAAAGCTGAATATAGCCTGAAAAGTCACTGTAGAAAGTGTTTTCCCAAAACACTTCTCATGAAATTGTTTGTTTTGATTAGCCAGACAGTTATTGTGTAGATCCGTGTTATTACTATTAATTTAGAATTTTCAGTTTAGACAAAATATTTCTGGTTGAAAGAATACTGTTTTCATGAAATGGAGTTTTACAGAAACATGGAGGTGTCAATGTTGTTTCATGAAATGCTGGTAAGCTTCGGTGGAATATTGTTCAGTGTCCTTTCTATTTTGTCAGTCACAATTAGTTTTCCCATGTCTATGGGAACTGAAGTTGGAGTCTCAGTTTGAGTCTCTAATTTTCAAAGACTCTGAACATCTTCTCCACAGAATTAGCAGAGATATTTCCTGCTGTCTGCAACTTAAGGTTCTTTTTATGCACTGAAAAAGTGAGAAAATCCTTGGAATTTTTTGTGAGACCGTAATGGTGATGTTCAACCAGCCATGTTAATTTACATGAGATACACGGATTAAGTAATTTTTTTTCCTTTTTATTAATTCTTTGCAGGATCAACACTGTAATAATTCAGTATAAGACTTTCTTTAGCAACAACAGAGTTGAGCTTCAGGGTGATGATGAGAGTGACAGAATTCATGCCACATAATGACAGAACCCAGTATTCCTAATGCATGCACTGAAGCATATTCCTTACGGAATAAGTCAGAGAAAATAACGTGAAGGTTAAAAAAACAGTGCTGCTAGCCTTTTGTGCTTCCACCAAAATTATCCTGGTCCACTACACGCGTTCTCTTTCACACACAGAAAGTGGTATTTAAACTTCCCCTCAGATACATATTTAGTCTTTGCTGTTCTAGTCTTCACTATGCCAGCATCCCCTTAATTACCATCCCAGTGTTCTGAGCTTTGTGTAAAGAACAGGGGATAAGCTGAGGGAAGGAAGGGTCATGACCTGAGCTAATCCCCTACTGCCATTGCAAATCCTCCACCAGCAGAGTGAGGGACTTCATGGGGTCCAGGCACAGCACCCTCTCCCTTCCCTGGGTCATAAAGAAGGTATGGAGGACACTCCCCCTTCCCAAACAGTGTTACAGGGTTTATTATGTGCAAGACACATTTTCTCCTGAAGGAGTCATCCCTGTTGAAAAGACTGAAAAAGAACATTCTGTTAGTCATTATTTAGGGAATCTGGACAAGTGCGTTTGTGCTCACATTTTGATTACAGATGAGAATTTGAGGACTCTGAGATCCAAAGACACATGTGGAGGAACAACAGAAATAAGTAAAGAGATAGAAATCTTCTGAGATCTCATTTTTAGAGTGTTAGAATTTTGGGATAAGTTTTGGAGATAAAATTGGGGAAATTTTAACACATATATGGAGAAACTTGTGAATAATATATTTAATTCCAGTTCTCCACTGTATTGTACTTTTTGTACTCTTACTGTCTCAGGTAGAGACATTTCATATTCAATTTGTGAGGTATAAGCTTGAAATATGTTCAATGCAATTGACTATCAATCTTTAGTGCACAAGAACTGAGAGAAAATACAAGATATTTTATTCTACTTTAACTCTTGCAAATTAAGAATTTAAGCAAACTCTGATAAATATGCTCTTAAAAAAAAAAAAGAAAAAACTTTCTAGAAAGAATTCTTCTAGCAGAATAAAACAATGAAAAAACACCATGGATTTTTATAGAAAGTCTTTTAAGGGATGTATTCCAGATATGTTGCTGAAATCTGCCCACTTTGAGTTTAGTTCTAATACTGCTGAGTCAGAGGTAATGGATCTGACCCAATAGCATCAGAGAAGACATCCCAGAGATGCACATCCCTTCATAGAAATGCTACGTAGGTGCTTAGGCACAGAATTAACATTTACCGTAGAATGCAGGAGTTAGCCACAACTTAGCTGTGTGAAGTCAGTGCTTTAGCCATGATTGATTTCCAGGTGTTTATTTTTGCCAGCAATTTACCATTTTGTGGCATTTACTTTATCTAGTAGGGCACTCTTAGTCAGCACATGTATTGCTCACAAACCTGGAATTTTAGTTGGTCCCTGCAGATGGAGATGTCTTACCCTACGTATGCCAAGAGAATGGACTCTCCTGTGCGTTACTGAATCTAATAAAGGACAGTGCAGTTTTGAACACTTTGTGAAATTAAAAGACTTAACAGGACAAAAACTCAGGATCTTTTAAGTAATTGAGTCCCACTGTATCCCAGAACATTATAAACCTACTTTTCATGAAATAGTCCCTAAGCTCTGCAGTTCCCCACTAAGATGTAAAGTCATAATAGGTAAAAAAAAAAAAAAAGAAAAAAATGAAAAGAAAATCAGCCTTTGAGAACCATGCTGGTATAACTGTATTTGCTAGGTATTTCTGCTGAGTGGTTACTTTTGAAATTAAAACTAATTAAAGTTGTTGTTGGTAAAAAAAATACAAAATTGTAAATTGTAAACAGCCAATTTTGAAGAAAACCATCTGTGAAACTGCCTATTTTGGTACTTGTGGATCCTCAGAAATGCTGTTTAGGATTACATTATGTTCATATTTTACTTTCCAAAATTCAGAAAGGGAGAATGTATTCAGAATGTATTTTACAAGGGACTGGAGAGAAAATCTAGACATAGTGGAGTCTTAACGTAAACTGTACATAGTATATGAAGCCTTGAGCAATGGTGTGATGGGTATCATAAACCAGTACTTTTTTAAAATTAAAGATGTTCATATATCTATCTTATATCAAACAGGCAATGCAACAAATAGCAAAATATTAAGACAGTAGGTTATGCAGTTATAACTACAGCTTGAATTTTAAAGAGAAAAAAATTAGTTTGCTTTTTAAAATTTCATAGCTATTCTGATTTTGCTTATGATAATCTTCCTGAATTGGTTTTAACTGTAAGAATCCCATGCAGGTTAATAGCAATTAACCTAAGTAATGGTGTGAGAAAACTTAGTTCTCCTATGTTCTACTCTATTGTTTCACTAAAAGAGTCTCAGGATAACCTGCTGCCCTGCTTTTTCCCATAAACACTGATTTGAATTAGTCAGAAGCCCTGCTACCTGGGCAGATCCACTATTTCAACAGCCCCATCAGTGGCTATAGCTATGCTGGACCAGAATGTTACTGAAATTTTCTACCTTTTCTGTGGTCTCAAACTGTTTCCCTTGGAAACTGCATTTTGCTAATGTTGCATGTCAGTAGAAAGAAACATCAGCAATAACAATATCGAAGAGGACTGATCTTCCTTAGGGAAGTTCCTACCTAGAAATAGCCCTGACTGTCCCTGCTGTCCCCACTCATTTTGTACATCAGTGGTAAGCCCAGAGAAGTAACAGGTGGTATGTGATATAGAAAAATTGTGTAAAAAATGTTGGAGTGTGGAGTCACCGTCCCTGCAGATGTTTAATAAAAGACTGGACATGGAACTTAGTACCATGGTCTAGTTGACATGGGGGTGTTCAGTCATAGGTTGGACTTGATCTTAGAGGTGTTTTCCAACCTAATTGATTCTGTGATTCTGTTCATTATGTAGAAAGTCCAATTAAGTGTAGATCAGGGGTTATTATCCTGTTTGCTCTTGTATTCAATAACATGTGTTGGAGTAATTCATTAGACATCTGACAGGAAAAGTAATAATGAAATGCATTCTTTTATACTTGTATAAATAGATACTGAAATGCATTTTTTTATACTTGCATAAATACATACTGACTATATTTTTTACTTCTTTTTCTCATGTTTTCTTTTTATTCTTACTACTTAACACTTCCACTGACACACCATCTAAAGAAACCAGCCAGAAAGGATAATATTGCTTCAGAAGCCATAAAAAATAATGGATTGTCCTAGAAAAAAGTCTTAAAGATTCTCACCCTTTTCTCTTGACTTTATTGTGCAAACTATTCTGCTTCCTGATGCTCTTTTCATTCTTCTGTTTTGGTCCTGCATTCTTGTTAAACATAGATTTTACTGTATATTTTCCTGCTCTCTGAGATGTTCCCTTTTTGCTGGTAGTTGATATTCTCAAGAAGGTGTCTTTTACTTGACCTATTCATGATGCCTATGTATAAGCAAAAGTGATATATTCTATTTCCTATCTCCCTTTACTCTTTCTTTCACTAAACATCATGAAGATCAGTAGAAAAAGCAGTAAAGAGGACAAGAAGCAACACCACACACAAGGGCTCTTCATCATTCATTACTTGAGAAAAGCTGATTTGCAGGAATAATTCCCTATAGGTATTATTACATAATACTCAGTAAGGTCATTTGAAGCCTGTATTCTGAATCTGTTAAAATAAGAAGCTCTAATCTTGTAAAAATTTTCATTTTCTCTGATTGTCATGATTCCTAGGATGCCTGGACAAGACTAATCTGATAGAGGAGCTATTACATTTATCATCATACAGAAGCACAGCACTTATCTCACAATATTACTTGCTTTCAGTTGTTGTTACCATCAATTGCCTAGGAATGAATTAGGAGAGGTTGAAATTTAGAAAATGTCACTTTCACTGTAAGAATTGAGATTCATTGTTTGAATTGAAATTTCATTGTTATTTAATTTTCTTATAGTTTATGGTACTATAAACACAAAAATATATATGTAATCCTTTTCCAAAATTATAAAGATGGTAATAGTTTGGAAAAATAACCAAGTTTTTATAGAAATAAAGAGTGGATATCTAAAGTCCTAATCAAATTTGTACTTATGAAGAAACTCCTATTTGGTACAAAGGTATTTCAGTGTCTTCAGTGGTACAGTTGAAATACATGAGAAATTCATATAGCTGAAATACAAGAGTATTTGAATTACATATTCTTGGTCACAAAACCCCCACGTCACTTTTGTCTGAGTTTTGGAAAGTACAATGCTTCCCTAAGGGTACCTCAAGGGAATGCTGATGCTCTCCTCCCAGCCTTTTATAAGGACCCTTTATCACAGGAGTCTGACTACCTGGGCTCAGTGTGAGCTCTGGTAGCACAGCTTTGAAACAGAGCTGTTTGTGTTGTTTGTTTTGTAGAACCCTCAGCAGGGGTTCACCTCTCTGCTCAGGACCTATTTTTGTTTCTTTTATTCGTGTTGGTTTTTCCTTTTTTTCTCACCTTCAGAAGTGCTGGGGAGATTCTCTGGGTCTCTGCTTGAGCTAGTGTGCAAGGACACTTTCACCCAGTCTTGTACCTTCATAATTTTGATCGTGAGCCTGATCTGCTGACCTGACACTTTAGCTTTTACCTTGGACATACCTCTTCATTACCAAATTTGCCCATCAGTCTGAGCTTTTGAATTGCTCTTCTGCACAAGTGCTGTGGGACTGCAAACTTTGATGGCAGAATCCTGTTTCTTCCTGCCCTGTGCGTCTGAACTCCCAGCTTGCCTACCCTTCCTTTGCTACTCCCTGAGACGTGCTAAGTGTTTTTCGTTAGACTTGGAGTCTGTCAACTGATTTAGTCCACAGAAACTATCTTTAAAATTGAGTCTGGGCTGCTGAGGAAAAGTCTTGTGCCTCAGTGCTCGGATTTTGAATTAACAGGTTTTCTTTTACATACATCTTGATTTTAACAGACACTTTTATTTCTTGAGTAGTATTGTAGGTCTAATTCTTAACATATTAATAATTAATTAATACTGAAGCCTCATTAGAACACCTGAAAATCTTTATTTAGAGATATTTGTGACAGTATGTCAGATTTAATAGTTTTTAGTTGTATTTTTTGTCTTTCATTATTTGAAGGAACTAACGCTGGCTTAATGGATAATGACTTCTGCTTTTTAATAGTTATCCACCTCAAATCAATTCGCAATGAAATATAGAAACAATTTCAAAATCAGTTAACTGTGAACTGCGATATGCCCTAAAGTAAGGTTGCATGGAGTTTTTTTCCAGAAGAATCTGGTCTCTAAGAGCAATTATCTGTGTCTGTGATACTGTTTCCTTCAATGTAAGTCCAACGGAGTAGTGAAAAGAACAAAGAAAGAGGCAATAATCTAATTGTAGCCTGATTCTTGGTCTATGCTAATATAGATAAATAAAGAAATACCACATAGAGAGAATCTATTTTGCACTTCCACAGTGCCACCTACCTTTTCACCCTTTTCTTTCCCCATACACAGGTCTGCATATAAAATAGATAAACTACACCCTTTAAGGAAAAAGCAAGTCCATGGCAAGTCCCTGACAGTGTGGTTCAAATAGATCAGTGCTGGTGTGCATGAAAGCTCCTGAGCTGTTATAAAACTATTTGACTCACAGATCTGATTTTCCTGTTGACTCTACAAATACCATATTGCTTTCATCATGACCTCTTGGAATTCAGGGAAATCCAGAGGATTTTTTGTTAACACTATTACTTTAATGAAAACTCTGAAGAATATTAAGTCTTAGATATTATTATAACTTCAAACTGTATCTCATAAGCTTTTTCTTTCTTTGGTAAATTACAGTTATTTTTAGGCTACATTAAATTATTTTCCCTAGATTTTGCCCTGTTTTTTACACCTCTTAGTATCACATTCAGGCTCGGACTGGCAGTCCTTAATAAGTAATATTTTTTAATTTATTTTGGGTCTGATTATAGCTTTTCTATCCATCCTCAAATATGGTGACTCCATCATGCCCCTGGGCAGCCCCTTCCAGTGCTTGACCACTCTTTCCATGAAGAAATTCTTCCTGATATCCAACCTGAATCTCCCCTGGCTCAGCTTGAGGCCATTTCCCCTTGTCCTGTTGCTTGTTACCTGGGAGAACAGACCAGAACATCCCCACCTGGCTACACCTTCCTTTCAGGCAATTTTAGGGAGCGATAAGGTCTCTCCTGATCTTGCTTTTCTCCAGGTTAAACTCCCCCAGCTCCTTCAGCCATTCCTCACAAGACTTACTCTCTAGACCCTTTTTCATCTTCATTGTTCTAATGTTTTTGTGGTTTTTTTGAAATTTTTGCACCGTATTTCTGAGAAAAAATTAATAATTAGATCCTACAATGACCATCTTGTTTCAGTCATTGAAGTTTGAAGGGTCTTTTGATGTGGAATTAAAAATTAATAATTTTTAAAAAACCAAATCAGGTGAAGTTCTTTATGAAACATGAGTCTCAAGACTTTGCTCATTAAAGTAACAAGTCTAACTTTATACTGAAAACCATCATTTTTTTATCTTCACAGGCATATAATTTAAGCATTAATTTTATATAGCCTCAGGGCTGTTGGACAAGTAATGATGGTTTTTCATGTTAGTTTCCTTCAGTTTTCTCACACAGCCTTCAGTCTCTTAATGAAGTGCAGAAAAGTTTCAAAGCTGCGCGGTGTAAGAGACAATAACATTATTTCTTCCAAAATGTGTGAGCAAGTAAACTACTTGACTGTTCCTAGAAATTCACAGCACATCCACCTTCTCACCAAGTGGTATATAGGTGCCAAGGCTGGGGTCTGTGTCTAACTGAGTGGAAGCAGGGTTCTACTATTCCCTATTCCCTTTGCTCCAATAGAAATAATTTCCCAAGGCTTAAGTTGGAAAATAAATAGAATTAATGGCTCCAGGAAAGCAGAGAATTGTACAGGTTTTAATATTTTAAAATGTTTTTTCACTTTCTTTTTTTTTTTCCATTTTAAAGCATGGGGAAGACTTCTATGTGTTTTGAATTGACTCAATAAATGTATTATTAATAGACCTAAAGTCACCAGCAGCCTCTATCTTGAGATTGATATGGAAGATATACATAGATTCTGAGCAGCTTTCTGAACTCTTTCTCCAACCATATAGTCCTTGTGCACAGTGACCAGGTTCATGATAATAAAATGACAATTTATGAGAAGACTATTAACAATACCACAGTTGTCTGGATGTTGAAGAGAACAGTTTGAATTTATGCTAAATAAGAGATCTGTATACATTTGGAAACAATTCAATATTAGTCCAGATTTATGTGATGCAAAATTCCCGTATGTTTTTAAAAATGGACTTTATAGCCTTTTTCCTCCCTTGGAATAAATGCTTTTATATCATTAAAATAAAGGATGAACAATTCAACAGTAGGGTGTCATTTGCATGGAATAATATGCAGAGGAAAAATAAGTTCTACAAGTACATTGAAACATAATAATAATAGCATAGTACTGCTTGTATTGCCTACACTACGCAAGGGTTTGGCCACCTACTCTGAACATCAAATACTCAATGTAAAATTTAAAGTGTAATATACATGCATTGACTCTTTCCTCCCAGTGTCAATCCCATAACATGTGACCAAGTTTCTTAAAATCTCTTTCTTTTGGCACAATTGCAATAAAATCACATTATAAACCCTTTATGTTACATATGTTGGTACAAAACGTAATTAAATTAACTTCAAAAAAGGAAAGATTTGCCATAAGCCTCTGAGCACTTATGCAGTGTGCCATCATTGTGGGGCATTACATGATGCTGATTTAACTTTCTGGTTATAAATCCCTTACATGTATAATCCCCAAACTCTCCTTTCAAATATAAGTTTCCTGCTTTGTCTTTGTTAAGTAACAGTGTGATTCTTATAGCCTGTCAGGCACTGTCATGTTATGTGCCATACTTTGTTTATTGTGATATGGAGCTAGAATGTTTGTTGATAACAAGCATGGCTAACTGCATTTTAGCAGTGAATACATGACAACACTGAAGTCTGTTCCTTTACATGCATGATTTTTCTTTTAAAGTTTTCTCTCATGTAGGACTCAAGTTCATTTTAGCCTGCTATCACCACACTTCCAGAGTCATGTATTAAAATAATGCTTGCATTGATTTAATACCATTACTTTACCTAGAAAGAGTGTGCTGGACAGAAAGTAGAAGAAAAAGCTGTATGAACCTCAGTCTTCTACTCAGGTCATAATCTATAGATACGTTGCCATCTTTCATAATACAAATCCTACACTGTCAGTAGTACAGCAAAAGCTTCCCTCTTAAGGGAACTTCGGTAGACCATATCCTCTCTTCACCCAGCTAGCGTTTTTTCTGTTTCTATATAAGACTTCTGACCTAACGCAATCTGTGATTTTCCTTATGTTGAAAAGAACTGACAATAATAAAAAAGTATATATATTTCCAACACAGATCATCTTCTGTAACTTTTACATATAGACAATTGCACCTTAAGAATTTCCAATATCATTGATGTTACAATTCCTGTTAAAAACAGTGCTGAAATTCACAGCTCTATAGGAAAACTCTATCTGCAAGCAGGTGAAGGAAATACACAACCTCCTGCTTGCAAAATGCACAATCAAATTCGGGACAGTGAAATGTTACGAAGCCGTTCAGGCAGCGTGGACCTCAAGCATTTAGTTTCTGTGTCCCCAGCCTGGCTGTCCAAGGTAGCCGGGCGTCTGTGGGGAGGAAAGGC
Organism: Pardalotus punctatus; assembly: GCA_013400915.1. Taxonomy (NCBI): domain Eukaryota; kingdom Metazoa; phylum Chordata; class Aves; order Passeriformes; family Pardalotidae; genus Pardalotus; species Pardalotus punctatus. The sequence continues at coordinate 711,960 of VZTX01008513.1, read as the reverse complement.
GGTGACCGCGGCGGCTGTCCGCACCCGTCCCGTGCATTTCACTGCCCGAAGCCCGGGAACGGGGCCACCTCTACTTCCCCAAAGAAAGAAACTCACCTGAGCAGTACCGCAGCTTCCCACAGATAAAACCCCGAGACAGCCGCGCGGAGGTACCGAATCCGGGCCATGCTGCTCGGAGACGCGGCGGAGCCCGGGAGAGGCGGTGTCGGAGGCATCGGAGGGGCTCCGCGGTGAGCCTCGGCGGGCTCGGGCGGTACTCCAGCACCCTGGAGAGCTCCAGCGGCTCCGTGCCCGCCGCC